>VYZW01051296.1:371538-384666 GCA_013401315.1 Balaeniceps rex
AGTGCAGAAGGTTCCTTATATTATCTTTACAGCTTCACCTGTACTGAGACAGTAAATCAGGGTGGCACAAACACTGGGAAATGTGAATCAGTTATATGGCCCAGCAATATGGACAAAGCGTTAGAAGTGGTCTCAAAGGCTCAGTTTTGAGCTTCTTTTCTTGGGTCCATCAGGCTCTTCACAATTATACCTTCTGTTTTTTAATTCCTTTGGCCTTTCGGATTGCACCACCACAAGTTTAAAAGAGGAGCGTTATGAATTCTGTTAGCATTGAAATTGTTCCCACATTCTGCCATAGGATCTGCACATGCAAACTTGGTCTATTTCAAGGAAAATTATGTTTACAGCACATTGATTCTGGCTGGGATTCAAGACCAGCCATCCTTCCATGTTGCTAAACGGCATGGAGGTCCTGGTGCAATGCTGAGTAGGTGGAAGTGACAGTCAGAGTGCAGAAGTACCTCCAGAAATACGGAGCAGGACTTGTTTTGAGTGAGCAAGTGTGCGAAGCTCATTGTCCTACCTACATATGAAGGAGCAGCGAAACTTCCCACAGCCGTTATGTCCAAGCGACACTTCTGCTAGAAGCATTATCACAGATGCTGAGGCTTTGCTTTGGCTCTCAGGTGGAGGAGGAACAGAGCCCTCCCTGAATTCAGTGGTACACCACTGAGACCTTAAAATCACAGTGATTTTGCATGCTCTCCTACAGAGGGAAAAAAACCCCAAAACAACAAACCAAAACCAACAAAACCCCTACACTTTTTCTTTTAAAAGATCAAGCATGCTAAAATATAGGAAGAGCCATTCACTACACTGTAAGTAATACAGGCTTTTCAGTTCTAAATGTTTTGGACAGAATAAGGAGGAAAAGACACTAGTGTGTGCTGTGGATCAAAGCATTTGGAAAAAAAATGCTATTTTAAAAGAACAACATTAGGTAGCTATAAGAAAAGAAGAAAAAATGTTTGAAGATACGAGTTTATTGTCCCCTTCCCCTGGGATGAGTGATGGAGCAGAGTCCTGCCAGGATGTTTACATGGCGCTTGGTGCCACTCACTTCTACTAAAGATCACCTCCCCTTCCCGTCCCAGGGAGAGATGTGTCATTAATGTCCTCAGCATGCAAGCCAGATCCCCAGGTGAGTAATTAGGCTTGCCTAATCTGCCACTGCTGTTTCTGCAGTTAATGGCAGTCTGTATGTCAGCCCAACATATCCTAAGTATTACTTTAGTTGCTTACTTCTTTAATGCTAAGTGTCTTCTCCTACCTGAGAGCTTTGGCCTTCATGGTCCATGAGAGCGTGCACTGAAGCCAGTAGGTTTCTAACTCTCTGCTTTCCTGCAGTGAATAGCAAGAGCAGCCCACGCATCTGGGTTTACAGCTCTGTCTCTAAACAGATAAATCAAGGGACGCTAATTCTCTTTGCGAGTCTTGCCTTGCTATAGCTTTGCCTAGCTATAGTAACACTACTACTGTATATTGTAATGCAGTAGAACAATTAAACAATGATCAACTACTATGAATTGTGCTATCTTTAGGGGAAGCTGGATTATATAAATCGGGTTTAGCATGATTCTGCAAGACAGTACGGAGAAGAGCAGCCGTATGTACCTTATATTCTTGGATCATATATTCTTGGATCATATAATTAGAAGGCAAATCCATGAAAATTGGTGCTTTTGGGGTCTACTGTGCGATGAAAGGTTGTATTGAACTAGTTTCCTTACTGCTTTGTCGCATGTAGTATGAACTGTGTCATATTTCAACAAGAATTGTAATGAATACTAACAACACTGAGATCTTCTGAAGCAGTAGAGCTCAAAGTACTTCATAAAGCACGTACAATAAGTTTTATTTTATGACTGGGGAAGCCAAGGCTAGATAACTGAAGTATTTTGCTGGCAAACTTGTGGCAAAGCTGGGAGTGACTCCAGGTCTCTTGAGTGCCATCACCCCAGACCTCTGCCCACTGCATCACAACTTTGACGTTTCCTTATTGTTTGTGTATTAGGTGAAGATTTGTATAGGTCCTTTGGAAATTAGTAGTATGAAGTGCTAAGTGTTGCTGCTACAGAGGCCTGAGTGGGTTTAACGGAACGATTTATAGATAGGTGTTTTAGGCCTGAATGGTTTGCACATGCTTGGAGCTCAGCCCTGGATGTGCAGTGCAAAGCAGACAACGCTGAAGATTTTCCCTGACACTGGAGGATTCTCTGAAGAAGCAAAGCATGTGCCTTCCTCTCCTGATTTGGGTGGATTTGGGTAGTGGCCAAATATTAGGTGCTGTATCTGACCTTAGCCAGAAGCCCCTCAGAGGCCACCAACATCCATGGCCCTTGCAAGTGCCTTTTCACTGCTCATATTTCTTCTGAGCATCTTTTCAGAATGGTTTGCCATGTCGTCTCCAGCCTCTGGCTTCGCATCTGCTCAGCAGAGTGGTGTTCTGCTGAAGATCAGGCATGGTAAGTCTTAGCAAGGGATGGACACCTTTAGGTACAGAAGAATTTCAAATTTTTTTCCCCATTTTGGCACTCCCACGGACTACTCCACTATGGCACACATGCCCTCTGTAATTATTTATGTTTTGAATACAGAAACATTTTGTTATTTATGCCCTTTCTAGAAGGATATGTACATTGGCAAGGTGGTTAAGTGTTTTACTAGGCTGTAACTCCCAGGCAAATACAGCAACCTGTGTGAATTGGCCTGACTTGTTCTCTTCCATCATGTTTGTTCCAGCACCGGGTTTCCCCCTTCTCCCCCAAGAAAGGGTCTAAGCAGTCAGAAAGAGGCTTTCAGAGCATTCGAGCCATGTGCAGTGATGTAGACTGTACCATCAAAACTGTTGAAGTCTTTATCAAATATTCAGGTGTCCTTATAAAATTCTACAGCCATGCTAGCTAGGAATTAACTCTGGCTTCAGGAACTACACATCTCAGTGCTTACAATCCTTTGCTTTCACTGTCTTGGTCTCATCCCTGATGAAGATATGGAGAACTGAAAATTAGATGCACTGAGATGTAAACATCCAGAGGAAAAAAAAACCCAAAATACAACTTTTGCTTTCACAAAAATAACATTTCAAGAAGAATGCAAGAAAAGCCAAAACCATTTTAATCCTCCTTCCCACTGTGCAAATGGCTTTCTCCTAAATGTCTTGGGGGCCCATTCTATAAAAGTTATGAATAGGAAGCTCAGGCCTGATGGAATGTGAAAAGTAGTTTACGTGAAATAGTTACTTCATTTTCAAGGAACTGCAAATTAATCCTGATTTCTCTGGAGTGGTCCCAAGAGATTAATCTGAAGACATCTGAGCCCATATCAAGCTTAGAGGTTCCCTATCAGTAGTCAGAGGAGAGGAGGCCAGGTTGCTGCAGCAACAGCATGACATATGTAAAACTCTATTTGGTTATGTCAGTATCACAGAGAAAGCTGTTTAAAAGTTAGGTCAGGTTTTTTAGCTGTACTATATTTTTCTAGAGACTGTCAGTAGCTGTCACGTTGGCCAATGACTCAAAATGCATGATGAATAACTTCAGCAATCTCGTGTAGTTAGCAAGTAAGCTGTCCATGTAAAATAATATAGTAATAAGACATTGGAGAACTATTAAAGAAACTATAAGAAGCCACTTAAGAATTCTTCTCTGCAATTTGGAGACAATTAAAATTACAATTTCTGATTAAAATATTTTCATGTTTTCATGTTTTTGTTTTTGAATGCTTTTTTTCATCTTAGGGTTCAGAAAGAGCATAGGAAATTACTTAAAAATCAAGACATGATCTTTGATACTCTGTTGGAGTGGGAGATGAATGAGTAAATATCTTGTACAGGGCGCAAGAAGGACGTGGAGTCACTGCTGTACTATTTTCCCTTACGATCGTTCAAACGTATTTTGTATGATAAACAGTGCTCATGCTAAACAAGATTGCTTTGTTAATAGAATCCTATATCCCCAGTTTATTCATCCATACTTAAAAATATTAAATGCAAAAGACTATAGTAAAAGAGTTCAGTAAATGAGGCAGAAATCCTGAAGAATGATGTCCATAGTTAGGTAACAAAAGATGGGATTTTGAAGTTGTTCAGTCAACGTTAGTTCAATATTTCCCATCTTCTGGGGTTTCACTTTTTAATCTTACATGTTTATATAAAAAGCTTTTGGTATAATTCTCTATCACTGTGTAAGAAACAATCAGAAATGCCAGGAACGTTCCCCTCACACCCTATGGGCACGGCTAGGATCCATAGTGGTACAGAAGCTGTGCAGCGCGGGATGGAGACCTGTGCCACCCATCGCCAGTAGATGTGGCTGTTCTCCCTGTGGACCAGGCCCTAGAGGAGGATGAGACAGCTTCTGTTGGTGTTTTTCCAGAGGTGTTTGGTGATGGAAAGCTGGCTGGCAGCACAGCAAAGGGGCAGCGCAGGCTCCTGGCTCATACTGCTGCAGGCACCAAACCAGGCAAGGGACAGGCTTGTTTCTGCAGCTCTGGGCAACATGTGCATGGTGCAAATGGGTACGGTAGGTACTTATCTGGCCATTGGTAAAAAGCTGTCACTGACTGCATTCACAGCACCAGGCCATCAAATTTTAAGTCCCTGCACAAAGATATTCTTGGTGAAAACAGTGAAAAGGTAATCAGAATCTTTGTAGTTTGGGCAAAAAAATGTATTTGTTATTCTCAGAAACAGCTAGATCCTCCTGTATTCAGTCTGAGGCAGCTGCAGGGTAGGGGAAATGTCGCTTTAGACGGCTAACATTTGACAGAGTTATAAGCAGCTAAAGACAAGGTTGCGTAGTGGACAATGTCTGGAGTCCTTTCTTATTGACAGCTGCTGCAAGGTCTTACTGCCAATGCTTACAAAAGATGAGGTGGAGCTCCCTTGTGGGAAAGCTCTTTTGCCTTTGCTGGGGTGAAGCACTTTTAGCACCTAAGTCATCAGCCAGCATGAGCCTTGCCAGCCTTGTAGGTCTGAGCTGGATGGTCCAAGTTTCAGGTCCATTGTCTGGTGAAGGACCATGGAAACTCAAGGTACAGTGACCGGATGGTGGCCTGTGGCAGCGCTGACAGCTGTGGCAGGGCAGTCTGGCTTGTCTGAAACAGGCCTGCTAGGACAAGCCAGCACGGGCTCTTCTTCTCCTGACATGTTGCACAGTGAAATACTGCGATCTTTACAGCCACATGCTGTTTCCTTCACTGGAGCTCTGTCTGCTTAAATAAACCCATTAAAGATGGCCATTTGTTCTTTCTGGAACGAGTTTCTATTTGTTTGTCTGCTAATGGCCAAGTAGTACAGAAAAGAGAAGTACGAGGTTCCCTGCTTCTCCATTTGGAAACGGTTTGGGGAAGGTCCCTGTGAGGACACACAGCACTCTTGTCCATAGCACGCGGTCCTTAAGCCCGGTGGCAGGGATCTGGGCAGAGAGGGAGCTCGCTGCAGAGAAAGGCTTAGTATGCAGTGCCTATAAGCCAGAGTGTGTGGGGACTTTGAAAAGAGGCTGCTTGGCTTCTGACTGTGCTGGGCTTCACTGGGGGTGATTTGCTGGTCTGAGATCTCCCACTAAGCCGTCGCGGTAGTGGTATCGGGATGAGTTCAGCGCTCACCCGCAGCTCGCTGCTGCACACAAAGCCCCACGGAGTTGAGTGGACGCCTTGGAATGCAAAGTTCAACGTGCACGTGACTAAAGATTTTGTCCACAAAGCCGAAGGAGTCCATGGTTGTAAGGAAGCTGAATGCTGATGCAACTCAATGCATTGAGTGGATCACTCCTCTACGCAGGAACCTTTAAACTTCCCAGCCTTGCCCCCTCTGTTTCTGCTTCCCATCTCTCTGAGTGCGGAGATGCTCAGCTCGCTCCAGCCATGTGCTCTGGTGTGTGATTTGATCCTGCCACCAAGGCCGCTTTCAGAATTTCGATGTAAAAATGATGTCTTTCTTCTTGCTATCTCTGATCCAACAACTTGTACACAAAAAGCTTTTTATTCTTCCGAAGCTGCTTCCTTTCAACTGTGCCAAACCACCCCAAAAAGTTATCAGTGGGCACTGCAGCTGAAGTCTAATATGAGCTGATGCTTTTCCGACTGTAACTATCTTGAAAATTTTCATTTCACGTCCAAATTGTTTACTTATCTGCTAGAAACATATGTTAAGAGAAGTTAAGGCTCTGTTGCCCAAGGTGCATTTTAATACAGGGGAAGAACTGCCTCAGATATTTCACATTACATCTTCTAGCTTTATCTGGTGCTGTAAATTATAAAGCTGCTCCATTGAACTGAATGAAGATTAAATATTTGAACACTGTTTTCTGAAGAATGCAGATTTTTCTCTTTGAAATGAAGAATCTGTCCTGCACCAGCGTGGCTCACTGCATACTTTGCTGCCCAAGCCTTTCTTTTTTACATTCGGGTGCCAGGCTGTTCTCTGGGGACCATGTCCTGTCGTTGATCCATGTACTGACATTAAAAAGCATCTGCAGATGGAGCGTGTGTGGGATGTGCCCTGAACAGCAAGTGGTCTGAGAAACTGTAATCCTTATGCTGTCATCTTGAAATCAGAACTATCATGAAGGAAAGTAGGCAAGAAACGTTTATCTTCTCATCTGCATAGACCTTTTCCTGTAGATGCCCGATGTATGTGTGATACACAGAAGTGTTTTAAAAAAACAATTGCGTGCAGCATCCAAGTGAAATACTTGGGCACTGCTGTTTTACTTAGACGCATGCCTCTATCAGGCTGAATTCCTGGCTTCCAGCCCTCTTCTCTTAGCTCTCCTGATGTGGGGATCTCTCATCTGTGTTTGTTTCCTTCTGTGCCTAACACAGGCCCCTGGGAGGAAGCCAAGTGGGTGCCTCCTTCGAAGCAACATAGTACCAGTAGGATCGAGAGTTGCAAACAGTTCCGTTGCCTCTGTATCAAAGGATGAGTTTAGTCACGTTTCGTCTTACGGGGTTGTCTCCCATGTATGCACACATGCACACAAGAGCCAGACACTGCAGCTGCCTCAAATGCTGCTTGCTCAAAATTGCAACACGACTACCTGATGCAGACACTTCACAGGGCTGGAGAATGTTAACCAATGCGGGAAGAGCGCCAGCATCCAGGTTCCCTGTGGCCTCTTCTCTGTGTTGTCCTCATCACCTTCATGGGGGGGGTGGAGGGGGAGACATGGTATCACAGCATCTTGTTTCCTCCCCCTGTGGCAGCTGCGCTCCCCCTCTTTCGGGAGCAGCGCATGGAGGAGCAACAGCATCTCCTTTCCATTGAAGAGAAAGCAGTGGTGGCAAGCACGCCTGGGACTGCTGCAGGCAGCGTTTTTCTGGGTGAGTGGGTCAAGGCCGTGTCCGCCCTGTCAAGTTCTCCATCAGCAGAGACACTTGGGGTGTGCAGCATACATCTCAGCCTTTTCAGGAACACTGGGGTTTGCACAAAATCAGAGGAAGAGAAAGAAAATGTTTCCTACTAATTAGATGGCTATATGCTTTATGCCCTCTGGTTCTTTGCTTTAAATGGGAATATTTCGGTGTGTAAGCAGATTACTTCTGTGTTAATCAGGGTGTTTCATAGCCTATTTTATATAGGCAGAAGTTAGTCCAGTTTCCCACAATGTACTGAAATACTTTGCACAGCAAGATAATGAGAAAGGGTGATGAGGGAAAAGATAATTGCTCTTTATAAATCCAGAATAATTAATATGACAACTACTGTTTTAAGATGACTTGCGTACTGATTTATCTCTACAGTAAGTCCATAAGCGAAAGGGTGATGGGATCCCACCTTTTCTTCCTTCTCACAAAGGTAATTTCAGGAAGCCATTGTATGACTCTCTGTCCTGAGTATTTCTCTTAGTGCTAAATTGTTATTATGCATTGTCAGTAAACAGATGAATCTTGTTTCTGGGCAGCTGTACTCATCCTTAGCACTCTTTCCTGTGAGAAACTTCATGAGAGTAGGTCTTGATCTGTTTTCTGGGTACCTATTGTTTTACAAGTATCATGTGCAAGAAAACAAAATCTTCAGAAACAATGCTTTTGACTTACTGAAACTGCTCCCAGAAACAAACACAAAACACTGCCCGGCAGTGAGGAGTGAGGGGAAAAGTGTGAGAAACAGCCCTGCAAGCACCAAGGGGAGAGAAGGAGGAGGGGAGGAGGTGCTCCAGGCACCTGAGCAGGTATTGCCCTGCAGCCCCTGGAAGAGACCATGGTGGAGTAGATATCCACACTGCAGCTGTGGAGGACCCCAGGCTGGAGCAGGGCAAAAGTGTGAGGAGGAAGAAGCAGCAGAGAGGAGCTGCTATGGAATGACCGCAACCCCCCATTCCCCATCACCCCTGTACCGCGCGGGGGGAGGAGGTAGAGGAGTCAGGAATGAAGGAGTGAAGTTGAGCCTGGGGTAAGGGGGAAAGGTGGTGTTTTAATTTGGTTTTGTTGCTCGCTATCCAAATCTGTTTTCACTGGCAATTTAATTTAAATTAATTTTCCCCAATTTGAGTCTGTTTTGCCCGTGACAGTATTTGTTAAGTGATGTCCCTGTCTTTACCTTGACCCACGAGCTTTTTAATCTTAGTTTTCTCCCTCTGTCCTGTTGAGGAAGAGGAGTGAGAGAGCATCTGGGTGGGCATCTGGCGGCCAGCCAAGGTCAACTCACCACAACTAGGATATGGAAAAATTGAGAAGTATTCTTTCCATGGCATTTATATTGGAATTGCTCATTTTTAGCAACTTCTAGTAAGAATAGTGTGAAGCTACTTCTCTCCAATGACTTTTAACCACTCTTATAAGGGCTGGAGTTTCTTAGGTGGGAGACTGAGCTGCTCAGTGATACCAGCTGACTATGCATTTGCACAGTAAGAAACGGGATTTTTAAATAATTTAAATAACTAAGTTAGTTTAGAAGATTCAGAGCAAACTTTGCTGGTGAACTTTAATTAATGCTAGAATTCCTGGCTTTCGTATTTGCAACTCAGCTGTTTGCAATACCAAGAGCATATTTTATTACAATTCCTAGAATGATGCAGTGATTCATGGTATTTTATAATGAAGTAATATGAATGCACATTTATATTAGTAAAGTCTCTTCATTGATTATTTGACCCATAATTCCAAATCCACAGGAAAAATCTGAATGAAATGTAGTTACTGCTCATGCCAAATTGTCAGGTTTTATATCTTGTTATCACTGCTGAATTAATCCATATTGGAGAATTAACAAGAATCAAAGATGCATTTTAAAAGGGATATTCAACATATTTAGTTGCACATTTTAGAATTTTAATACACACAACTCTGTTCACTTCTATCACTTCTATTACTCCTCTAAGTTAAAACAGAGACAAGTGGGATACAGAGAGGTGATGGTCAGCCATAGTTCCGATTTAACCCCTTGAAAGCAAGGCTTATAATGAAAATGTTGATTCCTACTCAGTAAAGTAGTGCTGACAAGCTCCATCATACATCATATTTAAAACCCCTTCCTACTTTTGGCAGGGGCTGAAGGAAATGAGCACAGACTTTTTCAAAGATTAAAAGCTCACTCCTTCTTCCATAGCAGTCAATTTGTCGTGAATTTCATTGACAACAGGTAAAGCCCGATGATTGCACATACAGCTTCTCCAGGAAGTTTGACTGACATGAGCTTTAAACTGGCTATCTTTATCAGATTTAACTGCAAAACTTCTTTGAAAACCAAGCCCTCGCTGTTATCTATGAGTTCTTACAGAAAATCTGTGAGAAAACAGGGTACAAAATAATCTCTTCTGATTCTCTGTCCTTTGTTTTAAGTGACAGACCACTTTTTCCCAGGAAAAAAAAAAAAAAAATGACCCAAAGGCTATTTTAGCTCTGCCTCTCCCAGATTCAATGAAGCTGTGGCAGTTTATAGTGATGAGGTTCTGGCCAGTGTATTATTCTGACAGAAGAGAACAGTTGGGCAATTTACTGCAGTTCATCCAAACTGCAAATGAAGGTTCTGGGTTCCATTAGTTTGAGGAAATTAACAGTAAAAGGCCTCCTCCTACTTCCTTTTTCTCCAGCTGCTGATTTTATCAAGGTCTCCCACTTTTGCAAAAGTTTCCGATGATACTAAATTACGAGGAGCTGTGGACTCCCTTGAGGGTAGAGAGGCCTTACAGTGAGACCTGGATAGACTAGAGAGCTGGGCAATCACCAACCATGTAAAATTTAACAAGAGCAAGTGCCGGATTCTCCACCTGGGACGGGGTAGTTCTGGTTATACATACAAACTGGGGGATGAGAGGCAGGAGAGTGGCCCCGCGGAAAGAGATCTGGGGGTTTGGGTCGATGGCAAGTTGAGTAGGAGTCAACAGCGTGTCCTGGCAGTCAAAAGGGCCAACCATGTCCTGGGGTGCATCAAGCACAGCATAGCTGGCTGGTCGAGGGACGTGATTGTCCCACTCTCCACTGCACTGGGGTGGCCCCGCCTCGAGTACTGTGTGCAGTTTTGGATGCCTTAGTATACGAAGGACATGAAACTATTAGAGTGTGTCCAGAGGGGGGTGGCCAAGATGGTGAAAGGTCTTGAGGGCAAGATTTACAAGGAGCGGCTGAGGTCACTTGGTTTGTTCAGCTTGGAGAAAAGAAAGCTGAGGGGTGACCTCATCGCAGTCTACACCTTCCTCAAGGGGGGCAGCAGAGGGGTAGGTGCTGATCTCCTCTCTCTGGTGACCAGTGATAGGACAGGAAGAAATGGAACGAAACTGCATCAGGGGAAGTTCAGATTGGACATTAGGNAAAAAATGACCCAAAGGCTATTTTAGCTCTGCCTCTCCCAGATTCAATGAAGCTGTGGCAGTTTATAGTGATGAGGTTCTGGCCAGTGTATTATTCTGACAGAAGAGAACAGTTGGGCAATTTACTGCAGTTCATCCAAACTGCAAATGAAGGTTCTGGGTTCCATTAGTTTGAGGAAATTAACAGTAAAAGGCCTCCTCCTACTTCCTTTTTCTCCAGCTGCTGATTTTATCAAGGTCTCCCACTTTTGCAAAAGTTTCCGATGATACTAAATTACGAGGAGCTGTGGACTCCCTTGAGGGTAGAGAGGCCTTACAGTGAGACCTGGATAGACTAGAGAGCTGGGCAATCACCAACCATGTAAAATTTAACAAGAGCAAGTGCCGGATTCTCCACCTGGGACGGGGTAGTTCTGGTTATACATACAAACTGGGGGATGAGAGGCAGGAGAGTGGCCCCGCGGAAAGAGATCTGGGGGTTTGGGTCGATGGCAAGTTGAGTAGGAGTCAACAGCGTGTCCTGGCAGTCAAAAGGGCCAACCATGTCCTGGGGTGCATCAAGCACAGCATAGCTGGCTGGTCGAGGGACGTGATTGTCCCACTCTCCACTGCACTGGGGTGGCCCCGCCTCGAGTACTGTGTGCAGTTTTGGATGCCTTAGTATACGAAGGACATGAAACTATTAGAGTGTGTCCAGAGGGGGGTGACCAAGATGGTGAAAGGTCTTGAGGGCAAGATTTACAAGGAGCGGCTGAGGTCACTTGGTTTGTTCAGCTTGGAGAAAAGAAAGCTGAGGGGTGACCTCATCGCAGTCTACACCTTCCTCAAGGGGGGCAGCAGAGGGGTAGGTGCTGATCTCCTCTCTCTGGTGACCAGTGATAGGACAGGAAGAAATGGAACGAAACTGCATCAGGGGAAGTTCAGATTGGACATTAGGAAAAGGTTCTTCACTGAGAGGGTGATCGGTCACTGGAACAGGCTCCCCAGGGAAATGGTCACAGCACCAAGCCTGTCAGAGTTCAAGGAGTGTCTGGATGATGCTCTTAGTCAAATGGTTTAGTTTTAGGTAGTCCTGCGAGGAGTAGGGAGTTGGACTCGATGATCCTTATGGGTCCCTTCCAAGTCAAGATATTCCATGATTCTATAGTTTCCTTCTCTGCCCTGCTTGTTCTCACCAAAGTGAAGGCTTAGAAAGAATGCCAGAATTCACTAGTTTATAGCAAGAATAGATGCTGTCAGGTGTAAGTTATTCCAGCTACTCATGGTGCTGTAAACAGGCTTGAATAAGAGAGCTGGAATGTCTTCTAGCCACAGTTTCTAGAAATAGCATTATTATTTACATACGATCACATGGTTGGAGCTAGCACAGCAAACACTAAAAGCACAAACTTCTATTTATATAGAAGAATGTCTTGTTAGAAAAGAATCTTCCCTTGCTTTGTGGGGCTTAGCACAGAGCTTCTGATTCAGCACACGAATATATCAAATAAGGTCAAGTATGATACAATTTTGGTGTCACGCTGAATTCATCGTAGAGCTAATATTGTTACAGTCCTGTTGTGACTGACATAAACCTGTCACATTTTCAATAGGGTGATTCATGAAAGATACAGAAGAATCAATGGAGATAAAAATAGGTAATGCAATAACAGNCATAGCTGGCTGGTCGAGGGACGTGATTGTCCCACTCTCCACTGCACTGGGGTGGCCCCGCCTCGAGTACTGTGTGCAGTTTTGGATGCCTTAGTATACGAAGGACATGAAACTATTAGAGTGTGTCCAGAGGGGGGTGACCAAGATGGTGAAAGGTCTTGAGGGCAAGATTTACAAGGAGCGGCTGAGGTCACTTGGTTTGTTCAGCTTGGAGAAAAGAAAGCTGAGGGGTGACCTCATCGCAGTCTACACCTTCCTCAAGGGGGGCAGCAGAGGGGTAGGTGCTGATCTCCTCTCTCTGGTGACCAGTGATAGGACAGGAAGAAATGGAACGAAACTGCATCAGGGGAAGTTCAGATTGGACATTAGGAAAAGGTTCTTCACTGAGAGGGTGATCGGTCACTGGAACAGGCTCCCCAGGGAAATGGTCACAGCACCAAGCCTGTCAGAGTTCAAGGAGTGTCTGGATGATGCTCTTAGTCAAATGGTTTAGTTTTAGGTAGTCCTGCGAGGAGTAGGGAGTTGGACTCGATGATCCTTATGGGTCCCTTCCAAGTCAAGATATTCCATGATTCTATAGTTTCCTTCTCTGCCCTGCTTGTTCTCACCAAAGTGAAGGCTTAGAAAGAATGCCAGAATTCACTAGTTTATAGCAAGAATAGATGCTGTCAGGTGTAAGTTATTCCAGCTACTCATGGTGCTGTAAACAGGCTTGAATAAGAGA
>VYZW01051296.1:385018-454787 GCA_013401315.1 Balaeniceps rex
CTTTTTCCCAGGAAAAAAAAAAAAAAAATGACCCAAAGGCTATTTTAGCTCTGCCTCTCCCAGATTCAATGAAGCTGTGGCAGTTTATAGTGATGAGGTTCTGGCCAGTGTATTATTCTGACAGAAGAGAACAGTTGGGCAATTTACTGCAGTTCATCCAAACTGCAAATGAAGGTTCTGGGTTCCATTAGTTTGAGGAAATTAACAGTAAAAGGCCTCCTCCTACTTCCTTTTTCTCCAGCTGCTGATTTTATCAAGGTCTCCCACTTTTGCAAAAGTTTCCGATGATACTAAATTACGAGGAGCTGTGGACTCCCTTGAGGGTAGAGAGGCCTTACAGTGAGACCTGGATAGACTAGAGAGCTGGGCAATCACCAACCATGTAAAATTTAACAAGAGCAAGTGCCGGATTCTCCACCTGGGACGGGGTAGTTCTGGTTATACATACAAACTGGGGGATGAGAGGCAGGAGAGTGGCCCCGCGGAAAGAGATCTGGGGGTTTGGGTCGATGGCAAGTTGAGTAGGAGTCAACAGCGTGTCCTGGCAGTCAAAAGGGCCAACCATGTCCTGGGGTGCATCAAGCACAGCATAGCTGGCTGGTCGAGGGACGTGATTGTCCCACTCTCCACTGCACTGGGGTGGCCCCGCCTCGAGTACTGTGTGCAGTTTTGGATGCCTTAGTATACGAAGGACATGAAACTATTAGAGTGTGTCCAGAGGGGGGTGACCAAGATGGTGAAAGGTCTTGAGGGCAAGATTTACAAGGAGCGGCTGAGGTCACTTGGTTTGTTCAGCTTGGAGAAAAGAAAGCTGAGGGGTGACCTCATCGCAGTCTACACCTTCCTCAAGGGGGGCAGCAGAGGGGTAGGTGCTGATCTCCTCTCTCTGGTGACCAGTGATAGGACAGGAAGAAATGGAACGAAACTGCATCAGGGGAAGTTCAGATTGGACATTAGGAAAAGGTTCTTCACTGAGAGGGTGATCGGTCACTGGAACAGGCTCCCCAGGGAAATGGTCACAGCACCAAGCCTGTCAGAGTTCAAGGAGTGTCTGGATGATGCTCTTAGTCAAATGGTTTAGTTTTAGGTAGTCCTGCGAGGAGTAGGGAGTTGGACTCGATGATCCTTATGGGTCCCTTCCAAGTCAAGATATTCCATGATTCTATAGTTTCCTTCTCTGCCCTGCTTGTTCTCACCAAAGTGAAGGCTTAGAAAGAATGCCAGAATTCACTAGTTTATAGCAAGAATAGATGCTGTCAGGTGTAAGTTATTCCAGCTACTCATGGTGCTGTAAACAGGCTTGAATAAGAGAGCTGGAATGTCTTCTAGCCACAGTTTCTAGAAATAGCATTATTATTTACATACGATCACATGGTTGGAGCTAGCACAGCAAACACTAAAAGCACAAACTTCTATTTATATAGAAGAATGTCTTGTTAGAAAAGAATCTTCCCTTGCTTTGTGGGGCTTAGCACAGAGCTTCTGATTCAGCACACGAATATATCAAATAAGGTCAAGTATGATACAATTTTGGTGTCACGCTGAATTCATCGTAGAGCTAATATTGTTACAGTCCTGTTGTGACTGACATAAACCTGTCACATTTTCAATAGGGTGATTCATGAAAGATACAGAAGAATCAATGGAGATAAAAATAGGTAATGCAATAACAGCATCCATCTCATAATTTTCCTTGTATTATACTGAGTAACCTGATTAAAAGGGTCATGTTTAAATGTAATCTGGCAAAACCGCTTATAAAAATGAGAGTGAGAGAGAAGGAACCCAAACTGGTGAGCTTTGCAGGTAAGCCAAGGGGTAATGCATCAGTCTCCACAGGACACGCAGTCCCCGTTGCCAGCAGCGAGCTCCCTGTATGAAGGGGGACAGCAGGCAGCCCCCACCATTTGTGAAACCTTCTCTTAACTGGAGAACTGCAGGCAGCCTGGCACATTTCTACCTGATGAGAGCCAAAATGAAATAAAAAGATCCTGAATGCTATGCTACAAAGTTAAAAATCTCCTATGTATTCACACCTGGGATGGTACAGGGGTCTGTGGATCCCCATGGCCTGGGATTCTGCCTGAATATTTTGAGGTCATCCTATCTGTCCTAGAGTAGGTAGGAATAGTGCATTCTGTATTTTAGGATGGATTAGCTTCTGCCATTCTTCATGACATACTTGATGGACTCTGGAGTGTGTTACTCAAGGAAAGAGAGCTGTGAACATATAAAACACAGTGTTATAATTTAGTTTATTTTAATTTTATTGATTTTCTTTTTTTCCCACATTGTTGATCTCTAAATACAGAGGAATACTTTGGGTGAGGTCTGATACAATCTGAAGAGCTCCCTGACCTCCAAAGAGCCACATGGACTTATATCATCCGAGGATCAGGGTCTGTTCAGTTTGTTTGTACTGTTTCCTAAAAAATAAAACATTACTGCTAGATCCCTTTTGCTGGGTAATGATGCTGCATTTATTCTGAGGCACACTAATGCTTATATTGCAAGTAAAGGAAAGCAAGCAAGACAGAAAGAAGGAAGGAAAGAAAGAAAGAAGATAAAAGGGCCCAAGAAACAAACTATTTGCTGAATAGCTGACCTAATGAAGCCCAGACTTGTCTTCTGCTTCTCCCCATCCTACAGTTACTGTAACCTCAGCTGCCTTTCTTGTTCCCTCTTGACCTCCTCCCCACAGCAGCACCTGTGGTTCTCCTCTTTCTCCATAGTCCCCTTGCCTATCTCCAAATGACAAGCAGCAAGAGACAGTAGTGTTGTTTCCAAGAGACACACAGCCAGCAGACCAAACCTGCCGGTAACTTGGGGCTTTCCTTCGGTGAGGCCCTTTACTACATTCCTCAAACTGGTTCTTACAAAATTTGTAGGAATAGCATGACTTTGCGACCTCTCTCATTTGTCAAACTTGGCTAAAGGTGGCCAGTGGTTTAATTATTGGTGCTAACAGGACTGAGATAGGTGAGCAGATAGCATGATTTTGCAAACCCAGTTTCCATAGAAAATCTTGCTAGAAAAGGGACTTAAATTCTTTACTTAAGAAATCAGATGCATCTGTCACCCACTAGATTATATCTGAGATAGCCAAAATACAGGTTTCCCTCACTCTACACTCTGTGAAGATGTATAATTGAAATCAAAGTGTCACTGCTTTTGCCGTGAAGCCTGTGCTTTTCCAAAAGATTAGATCTGGGGAGATTTGTGTTCCTTGTGGGGCAAGAGCAGATTAAGATGTTATGCTAGTTCTGTTCAAGCCACACAGCATTATGCCAACAATATCTTTCCTTCCCCTTGAGCCTGGGAGGCAGTGCAATCAGGACGTAGACAGACATCAAAGGGAAAAGCTTTGATAGCAATTTCTGGAATATCAGGCCCATCAGTGAGGCTTAGCTTTCTCCTCATTACAGGGAAATGTGTTTCAAGAAATCAAGGAGCATAGGAAGTTCAGAAGTACGTTGATGTTTGTTATTCAAAAAGTGTGATTTACATCCTTCACGCATCTCAAAATTTATGCTGCTCTGTTATGTTGCGGATGATAAGTAAAGCACAAAATCAAAGAGAGAATTTTTAATCTTAAGGTAAAAGCCCTTTACAATGTAGAATATTCACAGGTAGCTTCATAAACATCTGTGTTTGAATTAGAAGGAAGAAAAAAAACTCACAAAGACAGCAGAGAGCAACTGAGGGAGATGATGTCCTCTACTACCTAAAGTGGTGGAAGAGGAGCTGGGACTTGTGTGTTGTTTTCTCAGTGGCTCAGACTGCTGCAATATGCAGAAAGGACACAGAGACATTACGAAAGCAGATGATACATTTGTACAGTGATACCTGCATACGCTGATACAGCTTGTATGTACGGACCACATACGGTAACAGGAATGGCAGTCCTTCTGAAGCAGTACTGTACTGTTTGGCCGTAGTCTTTTGCTGACATACTAAGGTAGGTTATAGTCCTCCAAATTCCTGCCTGTCACCGTTTTTCAATCTGTGCTCCTTTCCCCTGCCTTCACAGCCCTAAAAATTGGAGCTGGAGGCTGCTTCTGAAGCCTGCAGTCTTGCCTTATAAAGGTGATCATTTTTATGAGATTCAGTGATTGGAGTTCTGCTATAATAGCTCTTTACTGCAGTCTTGCTATCTCCTGTCATCATGAACTCAAGCACCGGTACACAAGGAGGATAAAGAAAAGGAAATGGAATGAAAAAATCTTAGATAAGAGTGAATTGGCAGGTTGATGATAATCTTAAGTGTGTGGAACTGTGTTTATGCACGTTTTCTAGTTAAACTCAAGTACTTTCCAGCATGCAACATGCTTAAGAGATTACGGAATGAGGGATTTATTGCAAAAACTGTCGTGAAATTCTCAAATACACTTCTCTCATCCTGGCATATTGCGTTGTGCCCCAAACTTGAGAGAACACTGCAGGGTGAACTCAGACATCTAGCAAGTCACATGAATGTGCTTATAAAACTACCAAGACAGTGTAAGAATGCATTTGTGGCTAATGAGGAATAAGGAATTTATTAATTTTTCTTTCAGTAGGGACATCTTTGTATTAAGACTCAAAGATGTTCAGTATTTTTGCCAGGATAAGAAAAAAAAAATGCCAAATTGTAAGAAAGGCAGCAAGTTTCCTGGCTTTGTAAGTCTTAAAAATTCAAATAACTGGCAGTAACAAAACAACGACAACTCTGACTGCTACTGACGGTCTGTTACTTTTACAGTCACCTTCCAGAGCTTTATTGCTTATCATCAGATAGAACAGTTGGCCCCAATGGGAAAGACAGGTTGCTACAGATGACAGGATCTTTACAACAGGCAATCATGATGGCATTAGTGTTTGTCCACTGCAGTAAGTGTATAAATCACAGCAAATGGGCTTCCCCTTGGAGTCAGAATCTGTTGTGTTATTTTTGCCCAGCCACAAGTATGTATCCACCAAATGGTGAAATTGCCAGGCACGCTTTATGCCTAGTCCAGCGAGCAGTTGGAGATGACTGTCCACAGATCACAAACCCGGTATTAGAATGCCACTTGGAAACACAGATGTTAAATTAAAGGTAGTTTGTGTATTTATTAGAGAGCTCTCCCTACTCTCTGTGAGCCAGAGGTGTTTTGTAATCTGTCAGTGTAAATGAATATAAGGTTTAAACGGGTGCTATTGCTCTTTGAGGTCTTTGGTGGCAGAGTGAGGTGACATATTATGGACATGGGGCTGCATACTGTCCCCAATTCACGTATGAAACTCACTGTTGTCAGCAGCTTAGAAATAGAAGGTTAATTTTACCTAGGTAAATACTGATGTGCAGTTTTAGCTCCACAGTCAGACTGTTTATTTTTAAAGAACAGGCACTTCCCAGAAAATGTTACATAAATCAGAGGAATTATAATATAAGCATCCTCTGGAGCTTTTTCATTCCAGTTTTCAATGTTGGAGAGTATCCAGTGTTAGAGGTTTGAAAGGAAGACATTAGAAACGCTGTAATGGAGAATTATGGAAAGATATCCCTCAAGAAAGCTCTTTCCCAGCTTCTTGCCCTCTGGTGTTTCACCTATTACTAACATGCATGAATTCTGCATTTAGTCTTATCTGATGTAATCTTAGGTGTTCTCATTCTCCCTGTAAGTGTCTCATCTTTTCTTGAATCCCACTGAACTCTCAGTTCTCAGTATCACCTTGTAGTAACACATTCCCCAAGTTAATTATTCTTTGTATCAAACAGCATTTTCTTTTATCCGTTTCAAATTTGGTGCTTTCCTATTTCACTGAGTATCTGCATGTATCCGTACAAATGAAAAGGATAAACTGGAGAGGATAATCTTCCGCCTGTATCCCTCTTGCTATTTTCTGTATCTGCATCACATTTTCTCTGCTCGGTTCCATCTGTTGGCCGCTCCATCCCCAAAGGCAGAGCCTGAGCTGTGAGCTAGTCTTCATTCCCCTTAGTATTAACAGTCAAATCCGAATCTTGGTTGTGGTTAAACAAGGTGCTGTTTTGTTGAGGGGAAAGGAAAGAAACAGCTAAGAGAACGGAGGGCGATTACTTTTCCCTCTGGAGGCATCCTAATGGGAAATTTTGGTCCTGAGAGGAAAATTCCAAGGTTAAACAACAGTAGCAGAAATTTCACAGCTTGGAGCATGCATCTGTGCATTCGCTTCTGCTCGCTCTCTTCCCTTTGTCAGAAAAGGATGCCCTGAGAGGAGCAGCATCTTCTGATCTCCCAAAAAAACCATCCCATTTCCCTAACTGCCCTGCAGAGGTGAGCTCTCCTGTAAAAGCCTGCTGTGGCACTGTATTTTTTTGACACGGCACTCTGAGGTCACCCAAACGTGCTTTTTATAGCACTCCTCCCTCTGCCTCTGGAGGACACTTTCTTGTACAGAGCAAAGCTAAACTTCTCTCATCTAGAAAGCCTATGATGTTAGCCTCTAGAGATACAGCTATAGATAGGTGTCGACTCCTGTCTACACACTGATATAAAGGAAAGGGTAAGTTTCCATATGTAAATTATAACAGCAGGTATAACATCAGGCCTTCCATCCTACATAAAGTTAACTTTTCTGAAAGTAGAAAGTAGGCTGTCACCCTCGCTAGATGAAGTTTCCTTTGAAATCCACCTCCCACCTTTTACTCAACACCCTATTTTCTGGAGCTCTCTCAGCTGGCCTGTTCTGTGGAAGGTTTCTGGTCACTTTATGAGAAAGAAAAGTTAGAATCTTGCTAGCTGTATTTGTCCATAGATAATGCTCTAATATATATTTTATGCAACAGCAAGATAAGCACCCATATAAAAAAGACACAGGGACGTGCTCTCTGATCTTGGCTGGAAAGGCGAGGATGCTTTCCTGGGGCCGAGTTCAGATCTGGAAGTAAAACATGTGGTCATCTAAATGGTCTTGTGGGGTTTTAAATAGAGACATGGCTTACTGCACAAAGGATAAAAATGATGGTTTTCTTTAAGTTCAGCAGTTGTGTGTGTCTACAAATCAGAGGCAGGCATGAGCAACCGCAAAGGGCTGAGTCGATTGTCTTATTCAAAAAGATGAAAGTATCTATGAAATCAAGTGAGCAAAGGGTGTACCCTTGGCATCTTACACTTGTCATGTAATTTTAGTACTACAAAAAACAGGGGTCTAGTTATTTGTGTCCACGTTACTGTCACCCTCTTCTGTTCCCATTTGTGCTATGTATCTCAACCCTATGAAATGGGCTTCTGCTTGCAGCAGCAACTGTTTTCAGCTTTTTCTTTAAAACAGGTGTTATTCTTTGTTTTATTATAAACCAGGGAGCTACTCTGCTAGGCACAGTGTAACCAAATACTTGTATTTTCAGTGTGGGATTTACAGAACTGTTGTAATTTGTCTTGCTTGCACCACATGTTCTTGATGGTAAAAGCTCAGACTTCATTGGAGTAGGGTTAGGCCAATGTCAAGCACCTCTAGAAATTTCTGTCTGCTAGTTTTCTGTCCTCAGTATGTCAACAGATGCAAAACAAGACTCTGTACTGGTAAAGTGAGTTTTTCCGGGTATGTGATGCTACGAAGGAATAAAGATATTTGTAATGATCCATATCCAACTATAATGATGCATGTCCAACTAGGTGCTTGGAAATGTACCAGGAGTCTTTCCTGGTTGTCCAGCCCTAACAGTGTATACAGCAATATTAATATTTATTAGTCCCTTTGCTTTACTTCCCATGCAGGAATTCTGGCAACTGCAGAATTGCTGAGAATTCATTTGTGATAAAAGAAGAGGAGCTATTCTTTAAATATGTAAATCTACTGAAAGCCATGTCAGTGGCTTGGATTTGGGTATTTTTGGGGGGGGGGGGGGGGGTAGTAACAGGAAGGAAGAACTTACACTGAAGGACTCCTGAGATCATGAGAATAGATTACGTGCCTGCTCCCAAAGGAGAGCCACCCCTGCAGCAATGGAGTATCTTTTTAGAATGCACTTTACAGCCACAATGAGCCTACCAGTACTCCTTCTTTCTTTTCTTAAAAAGAAAAGGAAAAAGAAAAGAACTAGTCATAGTTAGGCGCCAGAAGCTGAGGAAGTGATATTTCCTTTTTTCCCCAGGGTGAGAGTTACACATTTCACCAAGGGGCAACCCTGAGGAATACAAACATACTGGAGAAATTCACTATTGTATGTCCATTCAAATAAGCCAAGATTGCTTGAATTAAAATCACCTTCACTTTGCCTGCTTTTCACTTTCCTGAAAATCTAGTTTTTCAGCACTCTGAGAAATATGAAGTATGCAATATTTACCCGTGTAAGTCCTCAGAAGTTTGTAAGGACATACCTGCTCGGACGTGTACAGGCAGACACAGCCAGCTCATTTCAAAGGAGGTATCAATGAACCATTGCAGAACACAGCCCAGACTAGCATGCTGTGTCAAGGGAGCACTAGCGTGGCTCCACAAATTCGACTACAGTCCACATTGGGATGCCGATAGAGATGCCTAATATCTGTGTAGACATGCCCTAACAGGATGCCAAATGTGCAAGGTGCTATACAAGCACACATTTCCCAAAGAAGCAAATGTGAAATGTAATTCGAAATATGAGTGAAATCCTACAGCATCAAGTTTATATCCACTCAGTAGTCTAAAAATTGCAAATCAATAGCAATAGAGAGGCTCACTATCACTAAGTGGCCTTGACCCATGCTATCACAGAGTAATTTGTTATAGAGGGAACATTGTGAGGTTGCTTAATTTATACCTATAGTAAATAGAAATAACCCTTTACTGCCTAGGTTAAACAGTTCCTTTTGTATGGAAAAGCCCACATCCTCATACTGTTTCTGTGATGAGCATCTTGCCCTCGTAATCAGGTGAAAATAACACAGGCCTGAGAACATATATGTTTTAGCGCTGAGAAGCTCCCCCCTCTTCAGTTATGGTTCCTTTAGACACGTCTGGGCATGAGGCTCTCCCTGCATTAGCAGCAGGTGCTGTAGACCCATCCACCAAAACAGGTGACAGCCCCACGCGAGCAGCTGCAGGCGTTCACGGTGGCTGAGCTCTGCTGTGCTCTCACGAGATGGCCGCTGGTGGTAGGCTTGCGTTAGGGTGTGCTTCAGGAGTGCATCTTCCCATTTAGCTTCATCCAGATGCGAAGTAGCTTGTGTGCCCCAAGACTGCTCCAGGATGCAAGCAAAAATCTGATAACAGGGGGCAATCAGGAGATTAACTTTAAAAACACAATCTGAGCTTTGGCTGAGCTAAAACGCTACACGTACCTGCTCCATAAGAAGCTTTTCACTCAACACCTAACAGCAACAGCAGCACCGTCACTACTGAACAACTATGCATACACACCGTGTGGCCTATATCTTAAAAAGGATATGCTATAGGTTTCTGTGGTCCAAATTTTCACTCTGTACTGGATCTGTCACTCACAGGCTTGTGTGCCAAATATCTTATTTGGCAGCTGTCCTTCTTTGGTAATCCAACAAACCCCGGTTGTGCTAATAACAGAACAAAACCACTGTCAGTTGTGACATTTCAAACTGCAGCTTTTAATGGAAGCACGGGCAAATCTTTATAGGAATGCAGCCATCATCAGCATCATCCTAGCAGCCGGTCCTGCTGAGGAGGATGTGTGACTGTAAATTGGAGACATTGACAAAAAGTGACGGTAAGAGCAGTCAAAGGAAGTGTGAAAAATTGCACACTCACTGTGATAAAGTTAGATAAGGAAACTAGTAAATGAAAAAGCAAATATAGTGTCAGGAGAGTCATGTTGTACACGGTGAAAAAGTATAGCTGCCGTAAAGCAGGGATGGGCTGGAGCCCCAGAAAAAGAATACCCGGGGCACTGCAGGCTAATTTAGTAAATAGGATTTAAATTTAGTTCAGCTTTGTCTGTTATAATGGGAACCAGTAACAATAAACTGTAATTTCTTAGAAGTTTCTGTCCGGTTTGGGAGGAGGCAAATGAAGGCTGAAAGAGAAAGGAGACACATTTTCTATTTTTATTTTAGATTCCTTGAGTTAATTATAATACTATGTAGCAGAAGAATAGTGAGCCAGCAACGAGACTCTGAATCCAATATAGCTCTCCTTTCTTGAAAATAAATATAAGAGATTTATCATAAATGGCTTGAAAGAGACAGAAATGTGTAACTTAGCTTCAGAACCAATCTGGTTCTTGCAGTGGTTACTTAATCATCAGACTCTAGATGTAAGCTCTATCAGTAACGATGATATGTTTGGCTGTGGACAGGAAACATAAAGAAAAAAGAAATTCCTGGGCAGAGTGCACATCCCTAAAGATGACACTGAAAACACTGGATTCCTGCTCTGGGCTCACTTGTTAAAGCGAGTGCAACATCAGACTGCCCCAGGGTGTGCGGAGTCATCACACTCAGCCCCTCGGAAATGGGAAATTTCTTGGGAATTCACACCCAAACAAGAGGAACGTGGGTGCCCGACATGCCCTGTAGTTCAGCTGCTGTTTGGGAGTTAACCATAGGTCAGGGCAATTGCAGTATATTAGAGCATCCATGCCTCCATACAACTTCAAATTAATTTCTCCCCCAACCTGTTCCTACAGGGAACATTCGGCAGAAGAGAAAATATGAACCAGTCTGTTTGCCTTCATTCACGCCACTGGCCCAAGGGGCTTTCCGTAGGGTTTCAAGTTTAGGGTGTTATAAAAAAATCCTTCTTTGTCCTTTTTTTCTTTTCAGAATGCGAGATGCTGTTTTGGGCACTTTGTGCTTCTTTCCTAAATAAGTTCAGAAACAGCTGGGACCTCTCACATATTGAAAATCTAGTGAAATGTTAATACCGGGGCAGTTTTTTCCCAGGTGATGTGATCTTAATTCCTCCAGGAAGCCTATTTTAAGTGCCTTTTGCTGACATGCCATTTGATGCTCCCTGTCTGTTTGCTTTGGTTTAGCCATACAGAAGCTGAAGAAATTATCTAGTTGGAGGTTTTATTCGTGCCTAGAAGATTAAACCCCTATTTATATATTTCAATCCTGTGAGCTATAAAGCTCCTTTTGGCTTTTTTTTCCTACCAGCTTTGTTTTTATTCTGTTTTGTGGTGGCAACCACAAAGGTTTTTATGAGGTGTCAGTCATTTAGGTTTGGGAAGATGTGCAGAAGTTTTTTGGTGGTAAAAAAGAGACCATCGTGGGGAACTGTCCTGGTTTCAGCTGAGTTAGAGTTACTTTTCTTCCTAGTAGCTGGCATAGTGCTGTGTTTTGGATTTAGCATGAGAAGAATGCTGATAACACACTGATGTTTTAGTTGTTGCTAAGTAATGCTTAGACTAGTCAAGGACTTTCTTTTTCAGCTTCCCATGCTCTGCCAGGTGCACAAGAAGTTGGGAGGGGGCACAGCCCAAGATAGTTGATCCAAACTGACCAAAGGGCTATTCCATACCATATGACGTCATGCTCAGTATATAAACCGAGGGGAGTTAGCCGGGGGGCAGCGATCGCTGCTCGGGGACTGGCTGGGTGTCGGTCGGCGGGTGGTGAGCGGTTGCATCACTTGTTTTCTTTTCCCTGGGTTTTGTTTGTCTCTCTCGTTCTCCTTTTCATTACAATTATTATTATTATTATTATCATCATTATTATTATTAGTATTATTATTATTTTATTTCAATTATTAAACTGTTCTTATCTCAACCCGTGGGTTTTCTTACTCTTGCCCTTCTGATTCTCTCCCCCATCCCACCGGGGAGGGGGAGGGTGAGCGAGCGGCTGCGTGGTGCTTAGTTGCCGAGTGGGGCTAAACCATGACAGGAACTATGAGTTGAGAGACTTCAGACAGTGCAACCACATTTCCCCCCAAAACCTGTCTATATTTAGAGCAACAAAATAATAAGTAAATAAATGTATAAAAAGACAAACAGGCAAATAAAATATTTGGTAAGCCTATAGAGAATATCCTTCTCATGAACCCTGCACTGGATGGCTCGGTACCATCTGGCCTGACATATTTTTATGTACTAAAACGTCACATATTTTTAATGTTGAGTAATTTTTCAAAGAAAAGATCTGTGGAGTGGAGAGAAGAATGAGTGCACATGAGCATTGTGTGCAAATCAGGTAATTTGGTGACTGTGTTCCCTGTTCATGAGACTGGCGTAAGGAAGAAGTGGAACCCAAAACAAACTCTGCCCATGTCCCACTCTTAGCTGTCTATTTTTGAAAAGTTCCTCTAGGAGCCATGAATGACTATTTGTGCCTGCTTTATAAGGGGGAACTGTGGGACATGGTGATTTTCCTGAAAAATGGCAACTGAGGTTGGGTCGATAACTGACATGAACTGCCTCAATGTCTGTGTGGTTACAACAATTCACCCTACTAGGTGGATTTTTTTCCCTTTTTGTGTGTGTGCTTAGAGATGAACATAAATCTACTGTCCTCACATTAAAACAATTTTTTTCATAAATACAAATATTCTGCCATGGGGGTATTCATCTGCTAAAAGCAGAGTTTGTTACATTTTTTATTTACAGAGGAATAAATAGTGTCTTTGATAGTCTGGTTTCCATTTGATCCGATACCTCATATTTTTCATTCCTGAATCAAAGGAAATTGAAGGATAAACTACAGTTTCATCTGATGGGGATAACCGTGATCTGATGAGGCATTTTTCTAGAGACTGGATCAGCCTCAAGAGTTAAACTGATCACAAAGGAAGCTTATGGGGAAAAAAGCCAATTTGACAGGATTCATTTGTCAAGATCAACGGTGTGCAACCTTGATGAAAAAATAGTAACTGCATATTGTCCGTGTGGAATTGTAGTAATTTTTTCTACTGCTCTCATAAAAATTATGAAGAGTGCCACCTGTACCTGTCCAAGCTGAGACTTATTGTAAGTGGCAAATAAGACTAAATTCTCTGAAGAAGCTTTTGATATAAGTATATATTTGACTTAATAACTTGAACATTGGAAAATTACTTCAAATTGTGTTTTGTGTTTATATTCCAGTCTGGATTTTTCTAAACAGATGTGGCGTTCAAGCAAAAATTAAGCTATTTTCTCTTTACTGTGCTCATTTATTTTTTGTTGCTGCCTCTTGGATACATACACTGTTACACAGAACTGTCATTTTTAAAATGGATGCAACTTCTTTTCAAATACACAGCAAGTTAGACACTTCACTCCAAGCAAACCTCAGAGTAGACTCAGCGGGAGTTAAAAAACCAGCCTCTGGCACAAGAATCTTTTTTCTTCTCTTTTTGGATGAGCTGAATCTCATAGGAAAGGGAGTCTGGTAACATTCTTGGTTTACAGAGTTGTTCACATTTGGAAGAGCCAAATCTCAACTGAAATAAGCTGAGTTGGCCATAATGGGCCCTTCAATGTCCTGAGCCCCTTCAGGGATGTTGGTTCTTCCCCAAGTCTCCTCTGCCAGCCGCACTTACACCGTCTCTGAAGGGGACGTGTCTGACACGCAGGAAGAGTGAGTCCCATGGAAGTGTTGTCTAAGCGAAAGCAATGAAGTAATCTTGTGGATTACCACCCCAACACTCTTGAGACACATTGTATGTATAACACCTATTGAATGTTTGTGGCATGCTCACACATGTGGCAATGTAGGATGAAGAAATGGATTTTTTTTTTTTATTTATTATTCAGGAATAATACATTTTGTGGCTACGTTTGAAGCTGCCAAACATGTGCTGCTGTGGGAGATGAAATTTTCTGTCTAATTTGGTATTTAAATGGCCTTGGCATCATGATGGGATTTCTAAGGGCTGCATGGTTTTGGCTGGGGTTATGGGGTTGCATCCTGCCTCTGCTTGCAGCTCTCTGGCTGATCCATAGATAGATTCACCCAAATTGTTTGATTTCCTTTGTACGAGTCTCGTGTTTCAGATTATGAAAGCTTCAGGCTTCCCTTTGTAGGCAGCAAACCCAAGTAGAATATTCTGCAAAATTGTGTCTATGTATAAATAGGACACGAGAGAAGTTATCAACACTGCATGAAAATATCGGTTGTCTTCAGTAAGAGAGCTGCTCTGCGGGACTATGCAAGGAGTCCAGACTGTTAGGGAAATTTGGTAGCAGCATGTTGGATAACTTCTTAGCTACATGAAAGCCACCTCAGTAATGTGCTCCCCTTTTTCCTTGCCTCAACACTCCTAGACACTAAGGTATTTTATATATACAATGTGATTTAATATATTCTTTTCCTCAGTTTAGATACCATTTTGGTTTTGTCTCAGAGAACTGTATTATAAGTTGGGCCATATTTTCCTAATCTTTTCTTTTCCTCAGGCACAAACTCTTTGTAAAGCTGGCAGCTTGCTTAACTAGCAGTGGGGGTAATGGCATCGTTGACATATCCTGTGATGTGTGTCCAGTTCTTTCCAAAGGTGCAATCTATTTTAAGGAATTCATTTTCCTTGGGGATAGTCAGTAGACTTTTAGTGTTATTTAATTACACCCGCTTGCCTTTTAGATGGTGCGCTCTAATCACTGTAGCACTGTCCTTTGTATGAGAATTAGATGTGCTGCTTAGAGAATGAATTTAATATCCTTTTCCCAACTTCACTTCTTTATTTTCCTCTTCCTTGCTTTTGTTTCTTCTATCTCGCCTATCAAGACACTTTCATTATACCGGCTCTTCTTCGCTGTTGTATCCGTTTGATTGTTTTCCAATTTTTGCTGAATTTTACTTCCTCCGGTACAATCGTACTGCTCTCCCCTTCTCCCTGCTACAGATCCGTTTCTCCCTGTTCAGTCTGTTGGCTTCCAAGTGCCATTTAATAAAGTTCTGACCACTGCGCTAAGTGCTCGAGATAATAAATTTCCTTTACCTGCCAAAACAGTCCATGCAGAGCAGAGCGGTAGAGATGAAAAAGACGCACTAAGCCTTACAGCTGCAGGCCTCCTGCCCCACACAGCTGCCTCTGCAGAGCTCAGATCTGGACTGCCCTTCGTGCAAGCGACCCCTCAGGTATAAGACGGAGGAGAACTGAGCTGCGAGAAGAGGTGCGCCGCCCCATCCTTTGCTGGTGCATAAAAGCAAGACTTAGCGGGCTGAAGACCCTCTCATTATGGAGCAAAGCATTTTGGCAAAGATATTTCCTATCATTTACTAGTTGTCAGTATGGAGCTGGCGAACAACTGGGAAAAAGCTTGAATCCAGAGTGTAATTATATAGATGAATATCTGACATAAAAAAGAGCCCTTCTGAAAAATCACTTTTCTTCAATACCAGTGTGCATGCTTGCAAAAACGTGAAAATGAGTGTATTAAAGTACCTGAAGACACATAAAACATCTCTTAGTTTTCTTCCCAGAGACGAGATATTGTTAATTCAGGAGAAATTGGAATAATAGCATAGCTAAGAAATAATTATGCAGAGCTGAGATCCCTGCTCATTCTGTCTTTCTACATGGTACAAACTTCTTTCAAAATGGGCTCTTCTGCCTGTTCCAGAATTTATTCTGGGTCCAAATTCAGGGAAGTGTGCTTATTCCTGTAAGGAGTCACCTTCCCTTAGGGTGACCCTGCGCACTTCTGCCGCCAGGTTGCTTTAAGCCTTGTGCCCTGGCAGGAGCAAAGGTGCAGGAAATAAATAGCGCTCAGGGCTTCCCCTCGAATGGGCCATGGTTACGCTGTTATTGGCAAGGCCAGATACATACCTCTGTGTTGCCCACCACATGCATTTGAAGGGACTGTCTGGCTGTGCATCCATGGGAGACACCCTCCGAAATGTGGATGGATTGCGTGCCGCCTGCAGGCTCAGACTCAGAAAAGCAAAAACACCTGCAGAATCTCTCTGGGAAATGTGGGGGTCACGGAGTACCAACATGTCTTTTTTTGGACCAAACTCACCATCTTCCTGTGACAAGTTGGGATTTGATTACACTGCTGCATCTCACTGGAAAAATATTCTTTTGAATGTAGAACGGTTTTGCCCAGCTCTACTTGCAAGGCAGAGCTGAAAATTAAATCCTTTTGGTAGGCATCATTCATTTATTCAACAGCACCACTGCCTCTGTTTTAAATGATGACTGCTGCAGAAAACACTGATAAAACTAAAATTTATTATAACGAGTCCTTAACACATTATCCTGTGGTATTTTGCCATGACAGCTGCCTCAGAGAGCTGGAATATTCACACTAGTTAACCTTGGGCACCTGACTGTGGTGCCTAGGTTAGGAACCTAAGGGACACATTGCCAAGGGAGACATTTCTCCGTGAGGCACTTCCCTGTCACCCACTTAGGTACCTACCGCTTCCCATTGATTTTGTTAGACTGCTTATTTAAACATCTTAATTAGATGTCTAAAATGCAGTGGTGTGAATTCTCCACTTGCTTGATGTGATCCTGCTTCTGCATCTACCAATTCAGCTGACACTTCGCTGTTCTGATCTGGCTTAGTGGAGTCTAGAGGCAGAAATATAAAATCACAGGGAACCTGCTCTGTAAATTTTTGAAGGAAAATGAAAATAGTGACCAAAAGATTATTTTTCTCACACGTACTTCTTATCTGATTTTATTCCTTTCTCTAAGGAACATGAAAAAAATGAGTAAGCTGCAAATTCAATCTCTTCCTTATGTTCTTATCACAGACATCTCAATGTGGTGTGTTTTTTCTCACCCTGTGTTTACTATAAAACGTGGAAAATTGAAAAGTACAAGTATCAGATCTGTCTGTACTCAAAAATTCTGTTGACCCAAAAAATACAAATTTAACATTAAAAATGCATTATTTGCTGTTGTGGCAAGATAAGGAAATTTTTTGTGATAATAAATCCATGATTTTACGTCATACTTAATAATAACGCAAAATAAAAACCATTTTCCAAATTAGCAGAATTAATTAAAATGTAATTATGTGTGACCTACCCTGAGCTGATGTTCCTGATGAGATGAGCTAATCCTGCGCCACTTTCAACCTGAATGGAATTGAAATGTAGAAGTCAGAGCTCTAGGAAGCTGAATACTTGGGGAATTTTGTTTAGATGCAAACACTGAAATGGCGAAACATTTCCTGGAGTGTTATAAGCCCAACCAAAAGGCCACAGAAATCTTTACACTTCATAACTCCAATACAGTTTTTGAACACTTAAAAATGAAAATAATTTTGTTCTGAAACTAAGTGTGACTTTGTTAGGTGAAAAGTAACTACTTTGGCGTGCTTCAGAAGGACTTGGGTATGGATCTGAGATCTAGCTGTGGAATCATCACTGTGTTTCCACTGATGATTCTCCGAGGGATTGGAGTTGGTGATTACTCTTTGCATCCTTTCCTGGTGCCACTGAAAGTCTCTGCGGGCAGAGTATATATACAGAATATAAATTCCCTTTCCAGAATCAGTTTGTTTTTTCCTCACAATCCTGGAATGAATAGGAGAGGTAAAGGTCAGAGTCCAGGCCAAACTAATTAATTATATCCTTAAACAATGATGGATTGATATCCTAATACAAAGGCTGCTTTTTTTTCCCTTCTGTGTAGGAAGTTCCTTTTAAACCTTTCTGTTTCTTCATCCAGATTGCCAGACAGCTCCACTTTTAGGTGTATTGATAGAGGAAAAGTGATCATTAATCCTGGTTTAGCATCTCATTCAGGTGTTTGTGCCAGCATGCCTGATACGTATTTTGGATCGTCTCTTGAGTGTGGAGGTGAAGACAGGCTGGGAGATGTAACATCCTGAGGCAAAAAAAAGCGGGCAGATTATCCTTCAGTGTCTATTCTTTTCTGAAAAACAATGTGCTGTGTTACAGGCACGTAATGACACTGCTGATATGCAACATTTCTGTTCTGATTAATTTACTGCATGGATGAGATCATTCTGTATTGCAAGATGTCTTAAATGATCGTTCTGAATGTTTGGCAGGGCTGTTATAAAACATTGTTCTGGAAAGTAGTATATTCAAAATTCACAACATGGGGTTTTTTCACTCTTGCTAGACCATATGCAAGTAGACAGTTTGCATCAGGCCCCTGGTGCCTACTTTTGAATTACTGCCTAAATAGGGAATATTTTGATAAAAGCAAAAAGCTTTCTGATGGCATTTCATGCCCCATTAGAAACTCGAGGACCAATCACTAATAAGGTTATACCAAATGTGTACTTACTCATGTTCTTTTTTCTCACTGTGCAAACGTTTCCAGCCTTCGCCCATTATGAACGTTACAGTGTATGATGTGCGAATCAATCCTATCTGTGCAGACACAGCAGAATGAAAGGTATAATGATGTGGGAGTGAAGTGTCAATGCATAATTCATATCTGACAGCGCGCTCTGTGGAGTGCTATCCAGCAGCCTTCCATGGCAGAGAGGTCCTCACGCGCTCGGGAAATTCATCTGCATCAGCTCATTGTGTTTCTGCTTGGGTGGCAAGCTCATCATTTAGGATGAGTGAAATGCCATTCAGAGGCACTGCCGTAGTGGAGAATAAGGGCAATGTAGTTCTGCGCTACCCTGTTGAGACCTTTTAGCCCAAAAAACCCATGTGGTGGAGAGTTTCTCCTCTAGGTCAAAAAAACCCACCTCCAGCAAAGATCCAAACCCCTTCAACACAGTAATTTAGTGTTACCAAATTACAGAATAGAACAGAGTATTTCGGTTGGAAGGGACGATCATCTAGTCCAACTACCTGACCCATTCAGGGCTGACCAAATGTTAAAGCATGTTATTAAGGGCACTGTCCAAATGCCTCTTAAACACTGCCAGCCGTGGGCTGTCGACCACCTCTCCAGGAAGCCTGTTCCAGTGTTTGACCACCCTCTTGGTAAAGAAATACTTCCTAATGTCAAGTCTGAAAACTAATTATAATGTCAAGTCTGAAAACTTATTATAAACTGGTAAACACCCTCTCAAACATCCTGCAAGTTCTAGCACCCTGACCTACTGGGGTTGAAGAGGTTGCCGAAGTGAAGAGGTGCAGTTGGCTCTGTAGGTGGTTGCTGTCTGCAACCTGCAGCAAAACAGAAAATTCATGAGTTGAAGTTCTTTCCTCAGTTCACCTGAGCATGTTTACATATTATAAAACTTAGGACCATCAGATTGTCAGCACATTTAAATCAACACCATGCGTCGAAAGCTAGTGCAGCTGTGCCAATTTATACCTCAGCAGTGATCTTCCAAACAGTCATTACGTATTGGTGTAAGATAAGGACCCAGAGCTTGGTCTCGTGCTAGGAAGCAGTGGGAACAGATCTTGATTTTGACCCAAAAGATTCAGTTGCAGCTGAGTGTACTTTGTGAGTCTCTTTGAGTTTTAAATTTCATTTTATCTTTGGGCTTTTTTTTTTAAACCTTCACTTTTCTGAATGAATGCTGTTGTGTACCATGCTTAGTGATTCCTTGCTATTCCAGGATCATAATAACAAGGTTTATTATGTTCTAACCCAGTGTGTTGTGACAATATTGCAAAATTATTGTTTTGTTTCTCCTAAACTCAAGATTTTTTGTAACAGTAATAATAATAAAAGACACACAGGCTGATGAATTATCTAACATATCGAACTGCAGCACAATGGAATCTGAAATAGCTGAGAGAGTAAAACTGAAAAATATCTCAATTTACAAGTGAAACACTAACACACACTAAACTTTTGCTGCAGTATTCCTCATCTGATTTTTAGTTTTGTCTTTGCAAGCAGACAAGACTCACGCTGCTCAGGTGATGAATTTTAAGCAGATTGTAGGGATATTCAGTGCAGGCTTTCTCTGGAACGCATAAATTGCGTTCTTTGTGCAGGTTCAGGCTCAGAGGAAAGCAGTGCTGCTCAGTCTGGTACGAGATGTATTTCCAAACAAATAAATAATCACTATTGGTGCACAGCTAGATAATAGCTAACTTCTTGTGTAATGTATCAGGTAGAATAATTTGAAATGAAATTGCTACTGCTGACTACGTGCAGTTAACATTTTTCAATATAGAATTCTTGCGAGGTTTACAACTTTGGCCACGGGTGTTGGGGTAGTCGTAATTTGTTTCGATTTACACCAGTGGGTCGCTGGATCATCTGAAGACATAGCAAGAAGTGTATACTAGTGTCTGTTTTTCACCTAAGTTAAAGCTTGTCTCACCCTGAGATCATGGGGAGGAGGGACAGGAACAGTGGTATGGCAGAGAGAGGAGCAGTGCTCCAGGTCTGGACCGGCGCTAGTTTTCGTAGACGTGGATGCTGCCGCATCTGATCTACTGTGGCCTCTGTCAAGGGAAATTCCTCACCTGGGATCCAAAACTTCTTGGGCAGGAACCCCAGCTGTTCTGGGATTTTTGTAAGCAGAAACCGTCAGCTGTGCAGTTTGGCGGGTTGGCTAGCCTCAAACCCTTGACATCCTTCCTACTAGTGAGAGGATTTAAACCCGAGTCTCCATCTCAGCCCCCATGTTATAGCGCATTGTCCACCTTCCCCCTCTGAAATTAAATTGTCATGAACATGAGGAGCATGGGTAAGTAACAGTTACTAGAAGAAATTCCTGGGTAAAGGCAGTGATATTAATTTTCTGTCACTGTAGCAAATATTTGTCTTACAAAAGGTTGTACCTATTCTGGGAGATAAGGCATGCTATTTAACATCTGTTAAGCTTTCTAAACTACTCTGTATTAAACTCCACACACCCTTTATATTTCACCAGTTCTAGGGCATGTTAAAGATACGATGCTTTATCTGCACTGGGTTTGGAGGCACGTTCAGGCATCCTGCGCTATTTGAAATCACGTTCACAACGAAATGTGAAGCCTCAAAATAGGACCCTGATGGGATTTTAGATGTGCATATGCCCTTCGTTTGCCCCTGCGTGGAGGTGAGCTCCAAGCAAAACCTCGGCTGGGTGGGTACCTACCTCTCAGTTCCGTGCAAGCCAGTGGGCCAACAGAGTGGGCTTTTAATACCAGGCTCTGATTTCCATTTCAGCAAGCAAATATACAGAGAATAGCATTAAGTACATTGCAAGTGAAAGAGAAATTGAAGGATTGTTCTGTTTTTTCAGAGAAAGTGTCGCACTGCTTAAGATTTGAAGTGTTCTGTAAAGGCTGGTCATTTAGTTTTGTTATTCACCTTTGCCTAGTCAGGCTACAAGTTTTGAGGGCGGAAACCATTTCTCTGCATGCACTTAGACAACATAAAGGAAAAACTGATTTTTCCTGTGCCTCTGGCTGACCTTCAGAACTGCCCAAACTACTTGATTGGTTTAAGTGAAAAAAATCTTTTCATGGGAAACTAGTAAAAAAGACTGAATGAGGGTAAGTGTGCTTCAGATGTCAGACTACGGTGCAGGACCTCTGAGCTAGAGAAATAGTTTTTGAGGAACTGGTGCTAAATCACAATTAAAGCTCTTTGTAGCACCTCAAACTGTCTCTTAAAGAATGACGCAGATCACCAGATTGTGCCACCTACGTACACTGGAAAACTTAAAACGGGGACGGCTGGGGGGAGCAGTGTTACGTACCTGTGAAAGCAGGTTTTGCGGGAGAAACCCCCTGAGAGTGACCTCTAGACACCTCGATGGGAATCAGTGTCTAGATGGCAAGCAGTATTGATAAGGTGCCCATAAAATGACAAATACTGTTTTCAAGGGAGTTAAGATGTACGCTGTTGCATATAGTCCTCACCTAGTATGTTTTCTGAGGAGTACAGTGAGCAAATCAGCTCCTCTAGCGTTTCTGGGACCATCACTGTCTGGGGAGGTGGCTGCCACTAGTTTGCATCAGGCTAAGTAAGGGAAGAAAGAGGAACATTAAATGGGAAAGGAAAATGACAGCAGAGTTGGTCAAGGGACATTTAAAGAACCAGCCCCCCACCCCTGCTCATAAATAACTAACTTATGCAAATCTGTTTGCCTTTCCTTACTATTCATCTGCCATATGCTCTGTATCCTCATTGGATTCTTTTCATGCTTTCCTGTGCGCAGAATTAACATGAATCCTCACTTTGTACTGCAAAATTGTGAAGACGATTTAGCTTTGATTAATTCTAGTTGCAAGTGAATGGGAAACACGCATGAGGGGCAGTTACTCTTTAATCTCTGTTAAATCCCAAAGTTCCTAGTACGAAAATATTAATCATTACCTTCACAATTGCATATGATAAAATGCAGCACTTGCTGATTACAGGGGAAATAATTTTATCAGCTGCAACTGGGAAAGTAATGCGTAATGTTATTACACTGAGGATGTCGAGAATGAAAAGGTACTTTTCTGTGCAAACACCCTTGAGGAATATAAGAGAAAAAGGCCAGGAAAACCTACAGGATTTTTCTTCCATTCATCCCCTCCTCTTTCCAGCTCATTTGGTGTCATGGAAGGCTGTGGAGATGTGGTATCTTTGATTCCCTGATACTCCTGGAAAAAATGGTCAAGCTCTTAGATGCATAGTCCTTTCCACATGATTTCATAGTGTGAACACCTCTGCTGTGCCTCCACACACATCCTTCTTCTAAGTTTGAGCGGTAAGGCACCCTGCCAATGGGATTCTTTCCTTAATAAAGATTATTGCAGTTAATTTGATTATGAATTAAAATGTCATTAATTCTCTGATAATGTAAGTCAATTCAAAATGAAGCTTTGCTCAAAGAAGATGTGATGAAGAGTCACTGCAGGGTTCCATACTTACTGTGCCCCCCCCGATTCTGTATCAGATTTACCCAGAATAAAACAGCCTTTTCCTGTGCTAAACTCCAGGTTCTCTGTGGATTCCAAGACTCAAGGGGGTTTCTTTCCTCTCACTCATCATCATTGTAAGAAGCCAAATTATGCCCTCAGGTCACTTTGTGCAACCCTATTACCTTCAAAGTGAATCCAGTGATGTACAGCCTTATTAGATTTGAGGGACTTTGCATAGGTTTCTCCAAAGGCACAGTCTGAAAGTAATGGCGTTATAGAATATTACATTAGCTGCAGAATATCTTTCTGCTGATGCTGGGAAGGACCCAGCTATACTGTCAAAGCCTTGGTGAGCTTTCAAGGGTGAAGAAAATATTTAGAAGAAAAATATAATATGAAATAAGTGGGACACAGTAATTACATGGTTTTGGTCCATTTTTACAGCCCATTTGAAGCTGATTCACATTTTCTTACCAATATTTCTTTTAAGCTAAGGTTTCAGTAAAATAAGGAGTGGAGTTACTAGAGGTGATTTACATTTACATGCTGCATCTTTTATATGTCTCTACTAAAGAAGGCATTCTGAAGCATAACATCCCAGATGATTCAGGCATCAGATTAAAGAGCTATTCAGAAGCGCTAAGCGAAAGTAAACATCAGAAATCACATGTCACAGTCAAAGGAAAACGAAGGATATATTAGAGGCAGCTTACTTTTTAATAAGAGTTCTAATTACTTTTTCTTACGTTATGTCAACATTACCATAGGAAATTGAATGCCTCTTCACCTTATGTGTCCTTTTCAAAAGTGCACTTTTTTGCTGTCTTTTCAAACATTTTCTGGAATGTAAATGCTCAGTAAGTTCTTCAAGCTGGCAATGCTGCCATGCCAGTTGTTCTTCATGCTGGCAATGCTACCATCCCACTCCATGATGTCATTTTGAGTGTCTGTTTTGAGGAGCTCCAGTTACGACTCCGTGGCCATGAGGTCCAGTGGAACTGGACGCTGGTCAGCATCTCAGGAGAATAACATCCACGCCAAGCTGACTGAAACACCATTTGATTTTGATAACATCTATGGTCTTCGTGTTTTCATTCTGTGCCATACCTTCTACATTTCCTCTGACTAGATTATAAATTCTTTGGTTCCTCTCACATGGATTGTGCAGACCTGGTACAGGGCAGCCTCAAGGCTCGGCTGGAGCAGTAAGGTAATGGTCATCTGCACTTCAGAGCCAAATGCTGGCAAAGTTTGGACTTGACCATAGTTCTGAAAATTTTAAATTTTAGTAAACACTTAAACAGCTTTAAATTTTAGTAAACAATCATGTTTATTCAACTTCATCTAATTTGTAAGTAGAATTTAAATATGCATATCAATTTATTTTTGTCCATTTTTTAATGGAGAGATGCACAATATAGTATAAAAAAAAGACAGTCATAGCCTGATGGCTGTGTCTCGTATTCAGGCCACGTGCAATTTAAAAAGAGCTACAAAGAAGCATTCTTCTCCTCTGTGGGAATGGAGTAAATACTGATCGAGTTCAGTAAAACATGTCTCTAATCACACTGAAATAATTTTTCCAAATGGCTCTATAAATTAAAATATTTGCTCTGTCGTGAGCATCAGGCGAAGACAGATTGTAACACATTCACCATAAAAGGTCAGCAGACCCAAATGAAAATGCAGAAACATCAATTGTTTCCATTCACTAATCATATATAATTGGTCTGGCTCACCTGAACTAGAACACATTTGTTATTATAATGTATAATTAAAGTTCTTTTCATTTTGCTGCTTTCCAGTTGCAATTATCTTTCTTTTAACAAATGTATGAAAAGGAAACTTCTTGTAAAAATGAAGATACATTTGACAAATTAGTATAATTAAGAAAATGTCCCTGAAAGAAGAAAAAATTTCTAAGTATGAACATTTTCAGTTCCAGATTACTTATTGACTGTCCTCTGTGAATTCCATGAGACAGAAGAAATTCTGATTTTGTCTCCTATGGATGCATTCAATTTTCTGTTTAATTTTAACATGCAGTCAGGCATATTGGGGGACCAAGATTCTGAATCAAGTCATTAAATGACAGGGATAATTCTGATTATGACTGAGAAGTTTAGTATTAAAATGACATATAAAGACAGCAATAAACAGTATAAAGACATAATTCCCTTGAGTAACTCGAGGAGATACCATAAAGCAACCGAGCAGTAAATGTTTTTGTGTTAAACAGCATTAAGGAGGTCTAGTACATAATGTGCCATGAAGAGGACATTTTATGTTGTCTGTTGCTGTGTGATACCTTCTTGCCACTACATATCTTCTCTTAGCAGGAAGACTACAAAGCTCCTTTGCTGGACCTTGCCTAGTCGTCTTTTTTTTTTCAACAGATAATTACGAGAATTAAAACCTGGAATTTTCTGTGGTTCCACGTGCACGGCAGAGTGACAACATTGCATGTGAGGGATGAAATGCTACAAATCAGAATGGCTGAAACATTTACATCTTTGTTTTGCTTTTCACCTTTAAATCTTCTCACGCTTTGGTTTTGCTTTTAGAAAAATAGATTTCTCCCCTTCTTCTTCCCATTCCTCTTGTCCCTCAAACACACAGCGTCCCCCACCTCTCCTGAATTTTCCCAGTCCCACATCCTCCTTTCCAGTTCCCTGACCAAGCTGTGTGCGCAGTGTCAGGGGCTCTCTTCTTATACATTGTACCTAAACAAAATGGATTAAAGTAAAACATGAGGTAATGCACTTTGGGAAAAAAAAATCCTTTCAAATTGAACCCCTAAAGTGAGATAATATTTTAAGGCAAAGCTAAAGGTATTGCTTTCAGGAGGAGCGTAGTGCCAGGGAGAGATGTTGTATTTTAGCCTTGGAGACACAACTCTTCAGAGCAGTCATAGCCCACCGTAACAATGCAAGCTCCCCAGCACGCCTCCAGGCTGCCTTGCACTTTAGGATTAAGATTAGGGCGGTCAGTGTAGGCTTTGAATCTGGCTTTCAAAGGTAGGTGAGGCTGGTCAGTGTCATCTGTTAGTAACAGGTGATTTAAGCCTGCACAGTGTGGGCTGGGCTTTAACCCTGAACCAAAGGCTCCTGATCCAAATTGAATACCCGAGGCTATTTAGCTCCTCTGCAGAAGTAGCTTTCTGGAGACTCGCGCATGTGTTTGATACAATAGATTTAATAATCTATTAAATATATAAATCTGAGCCCATGGGCGCAGATGAGCCAGAACAAGCCACTGATCCTGTATCACTGCAGTGCTCCTTTAGTGAGATATAGTGAGATCTGGAATGGAACTCTGAAAATAAGATCTTCTTCCAAAAGGCACTTGTTTATCAAAGGTGGAAGGAAGCTTGGATGTGTCCCTTTGAAATTAAGTAGTTGAGGGGAATGGGAATATGGACTCCCCTCTCCAAAACCTGACCATGAAGTGAAGACCAAAGGGGAAGATCTCTGACTTACTCAGCCCTTGCTAGTTTCAGTCTGTGAGAAACAACTAATAACTGGTACTGCCATATGCACCGTCCCGTACTCCTTGTGCTATTTCAGCCCTACCCTTTCTGGGCATGAATGAAGAAATCCCACCCTCAAAAGGACAGCCGCTTGCTGAGCGCAAGCTCTGCCATCACTCGAACAAAGTTTCTGCCTGAAGTCTTATTCCACCTACTTTGTTTCTTCGTTTGTTACCACTGCAAGCTTCTTTCAAGGCAGCTTTTTCTGCGAACGTGAAATGGTGACGTGGCACTAACTGCTACCTGAGTCTGCCAGGCCCATCTCCAGAGGACCATAAGCTAAATTTGGACAAAGCAGCCTCTTTTAAGCTAAATCAAAGAAAGAAACCACTGCAGCTGCTCCCAGTTAACCACAAATGCAAAATAGGCATTTTATTAATACAAAAGTTGAAGTGAAATCTCACATTCTGAACTATATTTATTTCGTCTTTTTCTGGTGTAGAGCTACTTCCTGTAACTTCAAGCTGAATTTAAAATTTTAGAAGTCATTGTAATTTTAAATAATGTTGTTAAAGTCAGTGATGGGTTAGCGAATTATTAGTATCTTAAGGGATCTAAGATTAAAGATTATAATATTAAAAAAATGTATGCAGTCATTAATGTAATTTTGAAGTGTAAAGCCTGTCTAATCTAATTTACTATATTACAGCATGATATATAATTTTGACTAATTAAATGTCTCTAATCTTTTTGCAAGCTTAAGCTTCAATTAACCAATATTTACTTTCTTAGAATAAGATTAAATACCTCAGTTTCCAAGAAAAATCTTTAAAAAGTCTAGCATCCCAATTTCAATTGAAGCAATGCAGTGCAGGGATACTGAGAGCCGTTTTAGATAATCAAAATGCGTTCAATGATTGAGTCCAGCATTTACATAAGGAGGACTATTAAACTGGTAAAATGAATTTAATAGAATGTTATAGGTGCAATACTTTGGCAGCACTGTTATCCAGAATTTAGGATGTAGAAAAAGAAAATGGCTTTATTCTTGTCTGTTTGTGCAGCACACGATGTAAGGCAAGTCTAAGCTCATTAGCAAGATGCTTTAAGGTTCACCTTCCGTAGGTTTTCACTGCAAAACAAAACGGGGAGTAACTATTTCTGTGTGCAAAAGAGGAGACACCGCAGAAAGGAAATGCAGCATGACTGGAGGGCAATTTATTAAAATCCTCAACACTGTTAACTGTAGAATGAAAGTTGCATTTACAAACCATGGAATGCATCAAGCAAGACAAGATATAATAATGATAAACAAACTGGAAAGCGGAAAACTTCGTAGCAGAAACAAGCGGAGACATCACAGCAAACCACTGTTTAAAAATGTGTCTGCTATCAGATATTTCATGCGGCACAGCAGCAATTCATTTTTAAGGCTTGTCAAATATACCTATTCTCTGTATAATAAAATACCCCCAAACCAACACAAACAGTTTTTAAACAGTCAGCAAAAGGAGAGGCAAGAGCCTGGAAATCATTGCCTGTCATTTCCAGCTGAATGATGAGACCATATAAACGCAGCTTCTCTTCCCCCGAAGAGTGGCCGGGAATCCTGAGCAGGCACTCCTTTCTGCTCCCTCCCCCCCTCCCTCCCTCCCCCCTATCTTAACCTGTATCATTTCTTGGGGAGAGGAGTCGGGGGGAAGAGAGGGGGTTTTTTCCCCACTCCCTTCTAAGAACTTGTCTTTTAATTTGTGAGCAAGAGAGAGCCTGACAGGATGGGAGGCTGCTCCAGAACCTCATTTTCACTACCATCTGATTTATTCATGCCCGCTTCATATTCACTTCTCCATGAGCTGCTGGTTGTGTCCTTCAGCCTTTGCCTCCCTGTATATCAGACCCCTCCATGCCACCAAAAAGTGGTTTTAGAAAGAGAAACCTTGTACTTTTGCAGCCTTTATTTTGCTCTGTGATCAAGCCTTTCTCGTCTATTCTCCACTCAGGAGATGGATTTTCCACCTCCTGAGCATCCTGGCAGGGCACCTCTGCACACCTTTTTGGAATATAGGTGATGAGGATTGTGTGCTGTCTTCCTGGTGAGCTCCCACCAATACCTAGTGCAATCCCACCAGTATTTTACTCTTTCTAGGGGACAGAGCTTCAGAGAGGCATCCAAAGATTTCATTTTCCTTGCTCATAGGAGCACAGTCATTTAAGAAAATACATTTCTACATAAACACCAGTCTACTGCAATTTTTCCACTTTATTGTGAGCCCCAGAAACTGCTCTTCGTTCAGAAGGGAACGCTCCCTTTCAGTAGCAGCTGTGGAGGTTCAGTATCACTCCGAGGTAAATCAGGCTGCTTCTTGTCCAGTCACCATCTGGCCACTGATTGCATAAAACAGAATCAGAGGTTCATTTTGTAAGAGCTACAGACAAAAGACAAGCCAAAGACAAAAGACAATGGGGGTGTCTCATTGGAAAACAAGGTTTCAGAAAAGCCAACGTTGTTAGTATGTTCAGGTCTATGGTTCTGAAGAGTGTTCATTTTATTATTTTCACATGTGGGGTAGGCTCATAAATTATGACACGGCTGACAGAAGAGGAAGGCAAGTGCTCTCCGCAGCTTGCACATAGGGCAGGGTGCTGGGCCAGGTCCCAGCTCTCCCCCGAGGGCAGGGCCTCGGCTTGCCTCTCCCCCGTCCCGCCCCAGCATCTCCACGCTTAGGAGCATCTCTCAGCAGTTGCACTTGATTCTTGTACACCTCCCATTAAAAAGCAAATAAGCAAACGCTTCTTCTTTCAGTCAGATCCTAGGTTTCCAAAGATACTTTGCTGTTCTTTAAAAAGTGCTTGAAAATGCTCCAGGCTATTTTTTGTTTGTTTGTTTAGAAGGTGTTTGGTTTCAAATCTGCCCTGCCAGTATTTGTTTTGTTTTGGTGTTCTTTGCAGGCAGTCCTAGCCCCAAAAGACATGTAGTGAGTAGCATTTAAATACAGCCTATATAAATAAACTCCCTTTTGAAGGGAATAGCTCTTTATTTTTTTTTTAAAGCTTACTAATATTATGTATTCCTCACAGTTTTGATTTACAAACCAAAGCCACACTATGAAGCACAGAACAAGTACAAACAAAACATAAGGAATATTTTTTAACTTGAAAATAGTATGGTTTAAAAGCATTTTCTTAACACTTTGCAGTGTAAAATGTGTCATTTCACGTGTGTTTACAATAATTGCTTTTATTTGGATGCCTGATTTAGTAAGGTGTAACGAATGGTAACACGAAGTAGTAGACTGCCTGTTTTGATCACTGCAGTGGAACATAAATGATCAAATTAAATGGATATGATTGCACTAAATATTACTGTGATGGAAATAGAAGTTAGAGCAATTATCGTAAAATGAAATGAAACCAGGAATAGAATAATTTCTTTAGCACAATTACAAAAAAGATTTCCATAAAGTAACCCAGAATTTACACAGTACTTGTGCATCACTTGCAGTGGTTGTACCTCACTTTAAAAATGTTGTTTTCACTCCAAAGCACTTTGTAAGAAGAAGCGTCTTTGTTCATTGCTGAGTTAAAGCAATACTTGTCATAACATACAAGAATTTTTAACAGTGGCTTGGGCCGGGGAGAGAGAAAAGATGCTGTATCTAATAGAAATGACACAGGAAGATGTGGGTGGGGACAAAACCTCTCCCATGAATTGGAGCTGGCCACGGCTTTGAGTGTAACACTCTTTCACTGAAGACAAGTGACAAATGGCCTTTATTTTCCTTGAACAGTCAGAAGTACTGTTATTTTCTGTTTTATCCAAGAACTAGCGCTACAGAAGATTGATTCAGTGCTGAGTGAGAAGAAAGTCAGCTCCTGAGTCACCACCACCTTCTGGGTTTAGCCTGGAAATCTGCCGCTGAAGAGGTGGCCAGAACTGACCTGTCTCAACCTGTAGGGAAGTGAGAAAGGCATCGGTCCTTTAAAGGAGTTTTGGGACATTGCATAGACCAAAAGTTTCCTGAGGGTAGAAATCTTACAGAAAACATCCTATTGCTGATGAAGCATGCATTTGGGGGATTTATTACTTCCTAATAACAATGCATGAAGAAATAGGTTCATGTATCATAATGCTGGGGATATTTATAAATATATTTAAAAAGCAGGAGGGGAAATAACAGGCAATTTTGCTTCCAGAATGTAAGTCAAGTGTGTATTATTAAGCCTAAATAGACTGGATTAATCAAATATCATACTGGCACTTCTAATAATGATTTTACCTTGCAAATTCCATTGCCTATCTTTACCAGCCAGGAGAAAAGTTACAGAAGATCAATTAAACAAACAGGAAATTACCTTTTTTCTTTATAGTCCATGACTTCCAGCACTTACAATGGTGCCAAGATCCCTGAAAATTAAACAGGCACTTGCGTAAGATTAACAACTCACTTGCTTTCTACCTAAGTCACTGTAGCTTATTTAGGACCCTAGAGTTATCTAGTGTCTACTAGAGAGGCTGGAGATGATGACAGTGAATTAAAAATGGCTTAATATGTCAGAAAGGATCACAGCATTTTAACATGGGGCTCTTACGTTAATAAATGCACCTGCAGCATCCCAGAGATTAATGAGTAAGATCTCGGCAGAATTAATTTAGGTAGGACGCTGCCTACACGTGTTCACCAGTGCACTTGCCAGCCCTGAAGCAGGCAGTGAGGTCCCGTGAATGTGTGGGAACGACCTCTTCAGAGGCAGACACCCCATCTGAAAGGAAGGAGCCTTAAATTTGGCCCCAGGGGCCACATCTAATTTTAGGAGGAACCTGAGACTTACTGGTTTTAGAGACAACGTACCCTGCCCCATCAGCAGGGAGCTCCTGTTTGAAGCCCAAGCAGCCAAGCTGAGTTAGCTGGTACATCTTAAAGCAGGACTCATTTTCCTCGTTATGTTATGAGTGCGTTTTAAAGGATGCTGTTTGGAAGGATTTCTTCTCCCCCGCAGAAGAAAGTGAGGGGTGCGTTTTCCTGCCCCCAGTTTTGCCTGCCTTCCTGGCACGGCGCTGAGGGCAGGCTGGGGTTTCTTGCCACCAGCCACGCGGCACAGGAGGTGGCACCGGGGGGTCAGTAGTTCTGAGCTGTGTGAGCTCAGTTTCGGTGAGGCTGGGTGGAGAGCAGTTTTTAGGATCCCAGATGGCCTCCTTGCTTCACTGCTGCATCTGTCCGATGACCGGCTCTATTCATCTGCACGGCTTACAAATCCTTGCGTTTGGGGAGAGACGGTGTTCGAGATGGCTCGAAACTGGTGCTGTCGCAGGCACGGGGTCCCTTTTGTGATAACTGGGCTCATGCGTGCTAACTAATAATAATTGCTATGGGGGAAAAAAAAAATAGGTTGGCTTGACAATTGGAAGGGAGGGGAATAAACATTTCTTGCCGGTTATTTGACAGCCCTGGCTGCACGTCCATGCCCCAGATGGGCCTGGGGGATCTTGCTGGACCCAGGTTCGCACAGACCGAATAAATGATGTGGTTGTTACTACTTGAGCTGCTTAGCAACGGTTTGGGGGAAGAGAGTACTTCCTCCTCCTTTCAGCGGCTGGCTCCTAACAGGATGTTTAGCCAGATGGTGTACATAAGATTACTGGAAAATGATTTTCAGATAAACCATGAGCCTGAACAAACTAATGTAGTTCCAGGTGCATTATCTGGTAATCCATAGCAGAAGATCATTTCAGAGGAAAGCGCTACTGAACCTGTCCCTGAAAAACCTGCAAGTTTCTTTGTGTATATCTATCTGTCTGCATACAGAGCCCCAGCGGCAATCTTACTTCTTTAAAAAGTGAGTATGGAGGGGGCTGGAAGGCGGCAAAAGTTTCCTTTAGTGGCAGTTCTTTGAAAAGAGGCACAGAATGTGGGAAGACAGGATACACGGGGATGAGGGGATGAGGGCAGCAATCCTCTTTATCCAATCTGAATGAGAATTAAGTTTCAGTTAGGGTGAAGAATTGTGGGTAGCTTCATCAAAAAAAACCCAAACCCCTATCATTCCTCGTTTTGGTACATGAAATGAAATACACTTTAAAATAAAAAACAAACAAAAAAAACCAAAACAGGATTTGGCAGTTAATTCCTCCATGATTAAAGGATGCAGAAACATATGAGGCAAAAAACAGCTTTTGAGGGTGATTAAATGCTGAAATGAATCCAAAGACATTTGATAACTGCAGAAGCAATTTACTGAGAGTGTTCCTTCTATTTTTGACAGTAGCCATAGTCTTCACTGAAAGAAAATAGGTTCAAGAAACACAAAGCACAGACTATATATACATATATGTATATAGTACTTATAAAAGTAGGATTTTAAAAGTTTGTATTGCTGCAGGGGTTTGGGTTTGGTTTGTTTGTATTCTGCATGTTTGCCACACTGAGATCAGACTCAGCTGAGTATTTATTTGACTGGAGCTCACCAAATGGGCAACCCTTGAGAGCAGGATTAAAAAGCCAAATATCATTCAGAGCGCGATGTTGGAAATGCACAAGCAACTGCATTGGCAAGCCACATTTACAAAGGTCATTTGATCCCAGCATGTGCAGAATGTATGCACATACTAATTGAGAGGCATATCTGAAAATCTGACAGCCTGTTATTTGTGAGAGCATTGCTTGTATTTTCAGGAATAGGGCAGGTTCAGACGAGGGCAATAAAAATAGCTTGAAGCATGACAGGAAAGTGTATAGAGCCGGCATGCAAAGATGGTAACGCTGAGACAGAAGGCTGTGAAATCACCAAGGTGGTGGAGAAGGTGAATTGGGAACGAGCTTTCCTTGCCTTTCTGAATACAAGGACTAAGGGGCACGAAATGAAACTGGCAAAGGCCAAATTTGCAACAGTGACGTAAAGCGGTTCCTCACACAACTTGCAGTCGAACTGTGAAACTCCTTGCCACAGGGCACCGGGGAAACTAACAGCCTTTCACAGGTTCAAAAAGGCATTGGAAAAATCCTGGTAAAATAATCCAGTGAAGCCTACTAAATGCCCAGACATCACCTCTGGCTCTGGAGCTGAGCGAGCTACAGGCACTCAGATACTGAGTACTCAGGGAAAAACTATTATATGCTGCCCTGATACTCATGCTGTTTCCTAAACATCCATGGTTTGCCACTGTTGGAGACAAGAGAGCAGGAGAGCCTGCCCTTTGGTCCGAGCCAGCACAGCCGCCCTCTGTTTCTCCTCTCTGGACTGCTCTTGTTAGCCATCTACTAACCACCACCAGAGCATCGGTAGGGTATCAGCATAACTGACTGCAATAAAACCAGATCTCACCCCTGAGCTGGACGGGTCCCTTTCATGTGCCCCAGTCACAGGAGAGGAGAGCCGGAGGGCTCTCGGGTGGGCTGCTGTCAGCCTCCATGGAGGCATCCAGAGCCAGCCAGCATGGACCCGGAGAAAGGAGAGGCAGGCTACGAAGGTGAAAGGCCAAATCAGCAGCATCTCTCCTTGGAGGGGAGCAATGCTGTCATCATTGGAAATGAAACTGTCCTCCTTTTGCTGAAGCTGGGGACAAGCTCAGTGGTGGTAGGGATGCCTATCACCTTCCGGGAGAGAGTTACTCCCCATGGAGTGATGCACTGAGCATCAGGTGAATGAGGCCTAAAGATACTAGAAGCAACTTGGCAGCAAAGAGGCATCAGGCAGGGAAAGAAGGTGTCTAAAATAATTAATAGGAGGAAGGCCAGTCCCGAGTCCCCATTCATCCTGTTGCATAAAATTCCTTTTAATTTATCATGCCATTGACCAGATCCCAGTGTTAAGTCACAAAACAAAGATGCTGCAGGGTCTGCCAGTCTGGTATATGTGTAATCAGCACAGTGAGGGAGGAGGGTCAGAACACGCTTTTTTTCACCAGTAGCTTTCTTAGGGCTAGATTCTCTCCTTGCATTAGTTGTTCTACAATTTCCAGCTATACTGGAGGATATGTAGGATAATACAACATTGTACCCTTGTTTTTCATAGTCAATTGCATTTTAAAACTCCCCTACTTTCCTCTGAACCATTTAACATTGCTTTATGTTTGCAAAGGGTTTCAGTGCAGGCTAACTGCTCATCTTTTTTGAAACACAATATTACTAATAAAATCAGGCCTTCTCTCTCCAAAACAGTTTATACTTACATTTGAGCATCTATTCTACACAGAACATGCACACTCAAACAGAAACCATTTGTGTCACCACTGATTTTATAAAAGAAAATTTTAAATACATGGATTTTAATTTGCGAGGACTGACTGCAGCAGCAGAACAGTTCAGTTCAGCATCGCCACTTGTGGAGCCCTTGACGCTTCTGCTCGTGTTGGCAAAGGAAAGTGTCAACTGCAGGTAGTTCTGTAGTACGCAGCCTATATATGACCCACCAGCACACTTTATGTAAACCTGTGAAAAGCTGCTGATGGCAGAGCCTCTAATAATGTGATCTGAATTTCAATAGTTTCTTGATCCAAACATGGAATGACTTTACTGTACCTTTCCCCATGTATTTCTTTTCCTTCTGTAGGTCTGGGTGAATAAGAGGTATTTCACCATACACATTGTGAATGTGCTTACATTTTTAGGGTTGTTATTTTGCTTGGAAAAACTTAATGTTATTTTTGAGCTATACAAGAATCAACAAGCAAAAAACCCCAAAGACATGTATGAAAACGTATACATGTGACGTAGAGTTTAACCAGAAAGCCTTATTGAACTACAGTTACCCTGAATAATATCTGCTTACGGGACACCCCAGTGCTGGTAGACCAGAACAGATTCTTCGTATGTATATATTAGGCACAGTCTGCAAATACTCTGCACACTCTGAAAGCAATCCAGGAGCATATCGACTACTACACTGGCAATTTAAACTAATAAAATGCAATATGCACGTAGGTACTCAAGGGCTTAAGGGAAAATCTTAGTTTGATTGTTCATAGAAGAAGAGTGCATTCTCTAACAAATTTTTAGAAAATGAACTGAATACGTGCTAGGATATTTTGTTGAAGGCTAAATCCACTTGGAAATGAAAGAAACCAGGTTCCAATTACTCATATGTACCTCATAGCTATAAATGACTGTTTGCAGACTCTATAGAGTGGTAGCTTATATTTAGATAGAAAGCAGATAGGAACTATAACTCATAATAATTTCCTGCTTTGATAGATGGAGAATGAAAAGAAAGCAAAAAAACCACACAACACCCCCCCCAACCAAACCTAAACCAAACCCCCAAACCAAATGCCTAAACCCAAACTCAGCAAGACTGAAAAATTTCCTTTGAGCTTAATTTTGATAAGTAACTTGAACACTTGGCTTCTACATAAGCTTGTCTCCTTGAGCTCACCCTGCATCAGTTACTGGAAGTGTACAGATTACATTGCACACACTCACCAAAAAAAGCTAGACAGAGCTGAGGTCTGATGCAGATCTCATGTATCAGTACCAGTAACATACAAAAACAAGTATTATGTAACATATAAGAACAACTCATATGTATGTACCCCTAACATTTATGTGTCAGTGGCATATAAGAACAGCTTTACAGGGATTCAGACTTCCACTGGTACTAAGCGTTTGAAACCTACTGTATTCAGAATTGAAAATGCATTCCAAAGGAATCTAAAAATGTTCGTATTTGGAAATATTCAATTAAGTCATTCTAATTAACATCTAGTCTGTCTTTAAATTAATGATATGTATGCACCACTTTTATGCCACCTTAATATACTTTTGTCCTAGCATCTCCTTGGTTTTATTAAAATTTTAATAACTTTTTAAGCAAGGGAATTATATCTGATATTGACTAAGTTACGGCTAAATTAGAAGCTAGCAGTCTACATCAACAGCTGAAATTATGCCCCCTTGAAATCTGACAGTTTTTTTAATTCACAGTTTCAGACTAGATTGTCATAGACTGTCTTTGCTCTCCTTAAAGGTTATAAATCTATTTTAGGCTGGAATATATTTCTGTAGTTGGTTTTTAAAATAATATCAAATAAGAATGCCATCTGATTCCAGTTGTGGTTATATTTTCAAGATCTAACACAAGCCCCTAAAAACAAGATCTAAAATTACTGACGTATCTGCAAGTGTAGCATGGGAATAGTGGTGCTGCAGTAATTTTAAAGTTGCTATTAGTAAATGTTTCTAAAAAAAACCCCAATGTATTGGTGATAGCAAAGAAACCTGTATTATCTCTGAAATCTCTCGGTGCTATCTGTTTTGACACAGTATTCCTTTTATATAATCTTTACATCTTCGTGTGAAAGCCTGAGGCATTTGAGCATGAAAAACAGTGGTTGAGGGCAGCATTGACAGAGATGTAGTCATTTAGCTTCTGATGACCAGCTCATACCAAACTATGTTAGTCCAGCATCTGAACGAATACTGGGAGCAGATATTTAGCTGCAATGCTCTCCATGCTGCAATTCCCATCCCAGGTGCCTTCTAGTTGACGTAAGAGATTTCTTTATTGGGCAGCAGTCATTTAGTTTTAATCTGAGACCAAATCAATGCATTTGCTTCCTTGACACCTAGCAAAATCAAACAAGCTCCTCGGTAAGTGAGAGACAATTACTGATGGATGAAGGGAACCAAATGACTGATTACTGCAGTTTTGTTTTCTGTGTTCGGCTGTGCTTTCACACGTGCTGGTAGGTATTGCTGAAGCCAGCCTGAACCACAGAGTGCCCTCTTCACCCACAGACACTACTCCTGCTCCCAGGCTTGCCCTTCATTGCTTCAGCACAGTTGTTTGTGTGGCTCCATGCCAAACCAGGTGGGGAACTGATTTGTCCAAAAGGATCTCAGTTTGAAGAAATAGTTTTTTCACCTGGATCTGTTCCCTTATCTGACTCACCATGTGGCTGCACACCCAGCTGTGCTGGGCACAGGGCAGTCTGCAGGTGGAAACGAGCAGCAAGGGGCAGGGCGTGCTTAGGCACTGAAAATTGCATGATGAGGGGGGTGGGCACGGTGTCTTGGAAAAATAACTTCCCTGTTTTGAATCAGTGTTTCCCAAATTCAGAATTTCTGGAAAAACTTGTTTATCTTAATTTGAGATGGTCAATTTTCAGCTGTCTGTGCAGAGGCCATCTAGAGGGGAGGTCATAAAAGATAGAGGAGGAAAGGTCTGAAAGATGTGATAAATGCTAGTAAAAATCAAATCTCTTATCTCTATACTATCATCCAGTCTCAAGCATCTACTGCTTTTGGATACTGTGATAAGGATCGCTTTGCCCATGTCAAAACCTGACTGCACCAGGAAAGAAAGGGTCAGCACAGGAGGACAAATTAATGGGTTCTCATGAAAAAGGAGGGGGAGAGAGGTGGGACTGCAACAGGGACTAAGTGAGCTAGAAAGTATAAGAATGGCTGCATGGCTGAGTAATAGAAACTTAAGGGAAAAAGTCATTCATGGGTAAAAGTGAAGGGGAGGAGGTGAAAGTGAAATAAAAAGCGAGAGGGAAAGGATGATAGCGGAAGGATGACGTGAGTTAGAAACCAAGATGAGGAACAAAGGAGCTGAATAAGGGTTTGAGAGGAAAGATCATGGCAGTTATTAGCACCTTTGGGGAAAATGGGCTTTTTAGTAGGGAAAACCCAGTTTTATGCAAGAATAAAAAACAAAATGTAAGACTCAAAGTGCTGATTAATATTGATTGGGGTGGGCTGAGAAAGGGAATAAAATGATTTAGGAAGGAAAATGTTGGCAAGGAAAGTAAATACGGGTGCAGTGTAAAAGAACACAAGTGAGAATACTCCTCATGGAGAATGAATAAAAGTAGGGATGAGACAACAAATGGTTGCACAGAAGAAAACAAAAAGGCTTGTCTTGAAAATGGGGACCACAACACTGGCAGAAAGGAATGAGAGCACCAAGGGAAAGGAGACAAAACTAATGACCAAGGATTCAGATATTATTTTGGTAGATACCAAAAAAGAAATGACAGGATGAAGGAAGACCAAAGGAGAATGAGAAGCAGATCAGAGGAGAAGAGGTCTGAGAGGTACCTACATTCAGCTTCACCAGTCCTGGTGATGTTAAGGGCAGGGGAGAGGTGCCTGTGACATTGCTTAAAGACAGCTACTAAATTCCTGCAAACACTTGGCTTCCTTCTTCCTCCTGCCTCCTTCCTGAGGAGGATTTCATTCTGAAGATGCTTAACTGGGAAGAGGAGGGCTATGCAAAGAGACCCAGAGAGGGAAAAAGCTACCTCAGGGAACACACAGTGTGGGAGAGGAACATTGTCACTGCTTAAACATACCCAAGAGACAGCCTGAGACCCATAAAATCTCACTACCTAATGAAAAGTAATATCTCATGATATATCGTGTAGAAGCTGCAGCCAGGACTCAACTGATTTTATGGCTGCCAAACTCCCAGTAGCTGGAAAACATTTTCAGCTCTTGCAAGGCGAGGCAGGATCACACTCATGATTTCTCAGGAAAGGTTCAATAGCTCATTACCTATGTGAGATCTTATATTATACCTTTGGGAATAAGGTTTCTTTTCCAGAAAGATAAGGCTGCTAAATCAGCTTCTGACCTCCTTGAGGCTTACACAGACAAGATTATCTACTGCCTGGAAGCAGACACGCAGAGAAAATCCTGATCTGCCACATCTTGTAGAAGAGACAACTCCCATTAAATACAACTAGCACAGTAGCCTTAAACAGCACATTTTGGTCCATGCACAAGTTCACAGCACTGTTTTTTGAGATGTGGCATCCACAAATTCTTCCAAGATTCCACCACCAAACTTTTGTCTTTTCTTTCTCTTCATAACACTGTAAGTCATACATGAAACTTCAACGTGGGAATCTCTCTCAGACTCATTAGGCAAACTTTCTTCCATGTACATCACACGGGTAAACTGAAGGAAGAGTGCTTTGATCCATTACAAGCACTACCCAGTAAAGGTAGATGGAGCACATTTATTCCAACATTTGTCCATAGGCTACAGGACATCTTTCTTACTTTCTTCTTCTGTCTATGAAAGCAGGACATGGACCAGTAACTGCAGAATATGCAGTCAAATATACTAGCACTAATTTGATCCCTCTCTCTATAAAAACATGAGCCCCTTATCACTTGTGCTCAAGATGAGGAGATGTTAGTGTGACCAGTCATACTGTGTGGTATAGTCCCTGGAGTGACATAGAGTTTCATTCTGTTCAGGTGGCTTACACAAACTTGGCATTGGCCTTACATACTGTAAAAGTGAGTGAGACTTTATCCTCTTATATTTCAGCTGTCCTCCCAGCTCTGCCTGAAATGATCTTTCCATGATTTTAGGACATGTCCGTGTTCAGGGTTGGAGACTCCTCCACGCACAGCTTGCTCGCTGTTGCACGTTGCACTTGTCACTGCTGGTAGGTTTCAGCAAATATTAATTAAGGGTTAAACTGATTTAGGGGAGAGATTTTATTTATCATTTTGTCATTTATACTGGTACTCTACTGACAGTCTGGTGGTGTAAGTGGTGTTTACTGGATTGCTGCCTCCTTGGGACAGGCATGTCTGTGTGTTTGAAGAATGTCTGGAAAATGGAAGAGGGTATCAGACTAAAAAAAACTAACCAGGACACTGTTAGTTTGCTTGGTTTTAGCATAGGAACCTCTCTCTGATAAAGGGGACCAAGAACAATGTTTATGAGAAAATAACCAGCGTCACCAGTTATAGTGGAAGGTGTTCAGCAGAATGTCATTACTATTGTGCATTTAGGCATTGATGTAAAAGAGTATTACTCAGTTTCACTGTAATTATATAACACAGAGTCTGCACTATGGCTAGAACAAAAAAAAAAGCTTCAATTTCCTTCAATTTTTGTCACTAGAATTTTACTGTTGGTTAATATTCCACAGTTTTCTTCATGTACTTTTCCCATAACTACAACAGCTGCCCTGTCAGGGAGCGAAAAACAGGCAATGATTATGTGACAGCTTTAGGGTATTTGCAAAAAAAGAATATTTTATAGATGCTTTTATGACCTTTGCGGGGAAAGGCTGAAGTCACAAGAATAAAACCCGCTGTTAAAAGCCTTACCCCTTCCCTACTTCACAGCAGAAAGCTAGCACCTCCGCTCAGCATGCTAAGGCTATGCAGAAAATAAAACAGCAGCCTCATTGCAGAAAGACATATGCCTGCCACAAGGATATTATGGCCATAGACACAATCTGACAGAGTAAAAATGTGGAAGTCTTCACCTAGAAACTTGAAGGATCTAATTTCCCAGATATTTCCAACCAGTTGTTTTGCCTTGTATTGACTCCCATCAGGGACAGTGCTGGGGGGAGAGAGGAAGAAGTTTATTTTTGGCTGTTCCAACCACCTTCTTGTCCCTCACATGCCTGGGAATGGCTTCCAGACAGATTTGCTCCATAACCTTCCCAGGGACTAAGGTGAGGCTGACCAACTTGTGGTTACCCAGATCCTCTTTCTTGACCTTCTTGGAGATGGGTATGACATTTGCCACTTTCTCATCCACTGGAAACCTTCCCAATCACCATGACATTTAAGGATGACAGAAAAAGGCCTTGCAATAGCATCACCCAGCTTGCCTAGCAACCTCAGATGCAGCCCATCATGGGTTCATGCCCCATTGGCCTAAGTGATGCCTCACTCCTTCTTCCCTTGCAAAGGGTAATGCTACACTCCCATATACTCTGAGTAGGCTCAGGAAACTGGGAGATGAGTTGGCAGGTCTTACCACTGAAAACTGAGGCAAAGCAAAGCATCAGGTACCTGAGCTTCTTTCTTGTCCTTTGTCACAAGGTCCATCCACCAGTATGGCAGCTAATAAATACATCTGCAATTTCCCTATATGCAGCTGAGGATGCCAGCAAGGCATCCTTGTGTCCCCAAATGTTGGCAGAGCTAATTTGAACATCAAGGAAGCAAAAGTTTCTTTTCCTGGCTGCATCTTCCCTCTTCCTCCTGCCCCATGTCTTGCAGTGGTCTTTGCCAAGGTCTGGTGCAGGATCCAGGCTGCCGAGGTCACCCAGATGGGTAGTTAGGGTGACATGAGCTCAAAGGAGGGGAGCTGCAGTCAGAAGGACATGTCAGAGAGACCACACAAGAAAAGAGTGGCCACAATTTTTGCAAGGGATATGTGACAGATTACTGCCTTGGCCTCGTCTTGTCTTCTGAAGCTATAATCACACATGCTTCTGGGGAAATTAGGGAGTATGTCCTATTCCCTTTCTTCCCACCACCTCCAAAGGCAATCTCATGCAGATTTACTCTCATCACCTTTAGAAATAGGACGGAGCATTCTGCCACTACGTGGGCCAACGGGACGTGACTAAGTACAACAGTGCATGAGTTGCCTCTGAGAGATTGCCACGTGCTGCTTGCTGGGTTATCTCAGTATCGCTCCTTTTAAGTGCTTTATAGCTTTTTTTGTCAATAACTGTCAGGTTTCAAGACACGCTGCTTGTTATGGTGCTTCATCTCATTACAGTACCAAGAGGCAGATCCTTGCTTTCTTTGGGCTCTCAGAACTCAGCCTGCCTTTGGGGGAGGTTTGGGTGAAAGTATGCAAAATTAGATCCAACATGGATTTGTGAAAAATTGGATTTCAAAGCAAGGGTTCACATATGTCTAGCAGAACTCTTTTCTTTTTCTAATCTTCTGTCCAGCCTAAATTCAGAATAGCTAAAAGAAGAGAATTAATTTCTATTTAACAAGCTGATTTTGCGACACTCTGGCATGAGAACTGCTTTCCCCCACGACAGAAGCTTGTATGACCATATCAGCTCTGTGAGGCTGTCAGTTTTTACCTTCATTAGCGACAGAGAGACAGAGTTCATAGCTGTCAAAAAGCCTAAAGACATTATCTGTCAGTTATCTCCTACTGAAGTCAGATTTTCTTCATCTTTTCAAGAGATGGCAATGGTGCTTCTGGACCACAGTGGCACATTATTATCTTGCTCACAAGAGCAGGCAACATTGCAGAAGGAACTATAACCTTCACTATATTTGCATATTTCCATACATCCTTTCCATTTATGTTCTCAGTCAGTGCAAGCTTTCTGGAACCTTAACTTTGAAGAAAGTTTAGCCTGTGGTTTAGAACGATTTTTTTTAAAAGTTTGAATAAAACATTAATTCCCTCTCCTTTCTGGATGGAATTCCTACTTATTTCACACAATTTTTACTGATTTCAGAACTGTTTCCCAGAAGTTTCTCCTGTCTGGCGTTCTCTAGAAGTACCAAATGGAAGACATGGTGAAAAATGTTAGCAAAGTCCCACTCCAAATACTTCAGTTAACATTGCAGTTAGAATCCATCCACTAAATCCTGCCCTAGGGTAACTTGTCCTAGAAAATGCATGGTATATTTATGGTACGTGCCATTATGCAAGCTTTTGTATATGTATATTACAATCTCTTTATCAGTACCATGATATTTGCATTAAATTTCATGGTAGCTACAACCTACTCTGGAAAAATAAAAAGTCACCCAATTTGAAAGCAAAGATGGGGCCAAGTTTCAGAATGAAAGCTCAGTAGGAAAAAAAATCTTATTTTCATAAGTTAATTAGTCCATAAAGCTGGGCCCTGGCCATTATGAGTAATTTGCAGATGTCAGTGAAGGGATCTGTCAGAAAATACAAGGTGATTTTGACCAGAGAACCTTTTTCTACATCTGAATGAATACTGCATCACTTAGTGTAGGGAATATCTCTGCTCTTCAGTGTTTATTAGGTAGCATCCTCTTGCTACCTTAGTAAGTCACTGTCTGCATACTTACTCACCTGAATGATTAAGAATATAATAATTTACTTTTTTAAAAATCACCTTTTATTTTTCTCCAAGAGAAATAACAGCCCTTACAAATTTTTCTGGCTACACGGTGGCTCCATAGTGCAGGAAAAAAACCCATTAGCTCCACATTTCAGTTTCCTGACTCCCTTGCATTTTAAACACTGCTGCTTTGAAGGAGGTGCAGACTGTCTCTCCTCCTGTGCAGAAAGAAGACATGGGCATTTCCAGGTGAGCAACACGGTCACAGCTGCAGGCACTAAACCTGGTTGGCCCATAAGATAGGGTGGGAGGACTGGTTGCCATAACCACTTACCTGCGACTAAGGTTACAAATACAGCCTGCCGTGAAATATCCTTTACCTACTGCCAAAACCAACCAAACACAAAGGACATATCAATGCGTAGAAGAACTGGGAATAGCCCTGGTCCAATGAGTCATGACCAAGAAATCTGAACCTTGTCATTTCTTGAATCACCAGCTGGTCATAATTTCGGGGGCAGTGATAAATGTTCTGTGTCAGATGTTCTTGACAAAGCCTTTCCTTTGTGAAACTTTATGACAAAACTGGCATCAGTAGGAGCATTTACTAGGGGAGGGGGGAAGACCCGGTCTGGAGGCCCTGCTCCATCTGCCTAAGATGCTGGAGCCTCACTCTCCTGGTGAATGAGAGTCTCTGGGCTACTGGACAAGCTAGGTATTTTTCTAGCCCTGACTTTCTCCAGCGCTATCATCCGTTAAAATCTCTGTCAAACTGATGTTTTTTCAGTGGCACAGAGGAACACTTTTCGCTAAGACTGGCTTTAGATGGCATGTCAGAGGAATACACCAGGTTCACAGGCTTTGTGCTGCCTAGGTATGTGTGTGGCTGGAGGGTAGAATTAGGCACTCTTTCTTGCAGCAGATACTTAACTTCCAGTTCTAGCTGGAAAAATTTTCTCACCAAAATCATTAGAAATCTGCCCAGAACTCAAATTGCAGCCATGGGCTTCTGGAACAAAGATGAAGAAACCACACACTTTTTCTAAGCAGCTGAAGGGAGAGATAGCACACTAAGATAGTAATAGATAGCAAAAATTATTTGCAGCTTTTTATATATAAAACTCTCAGCTTTATTAGTTCATCAACTGTGGCACAACATACCAAAATCTGACTGCAGCATCTCAGTTCAGCTGCTCACACCCACAATGCCCACTGCTTCCAGAAGGCACACTGCTTTAGCAATGGCTCAGTGTAAGCAGAAATTTGGAATTAATCTAAATAACCTCTTCACCCTAATACACACGATATTTAGATATAAGCTGTCTCAAGCCCATGGAGAAGAGTAGAAATTAAGCCTCATAAAACCCCCAATGCTTTGCCTACTTTAACATAATTCCTTTTTTTTTTTTTACTTAATGGTAGCCCTATTTACTTTTTGTAAGTCTACTACTTTAAAAAAAAAATATATATCATACATATACACTATGCTTCATAAATCCAAATGCTGGAACATGAAAATAGTTTTTATAACAACATTAAAGAAGATCTATCTTTCTTATGAGTACCAAAGGCATCACACTGACATTTTTAGGTGATGAACCATAAGTTTGCCAGTACAGCAGACCCCAGGGAAATGATGATAACAATAAAGCACATATTTAAAGAAAGTTTTTTAAAATTTTTAAAGCTGTGTTCCACAAAGATATACAGTAATCGTATAATTACTTTTTAACTTTGTGGTTTTTGAGAGAACTTCAACTCAGGCTCCAATTTCATGGAAGCAATTTGCCAGAGACAGATTACTCTGGGAACATTTTATAGCACATAGCCATCTTTTTGTGGGATAATCAGGTAGGCAGAGGTCTACATATCAAAAAATGCCCTTGCGTCTATTTGCTATAAATCATACCTGTAATTATTTGCAGGCACAGAATTGGAGGCTAATTCTGAAAATTGGGGCCTTAATATCTTGAATAATTTATAGCAAATGGGTTTGGGTAATTTGCAAGTTGTAAAGCATCATAAAATCTAAGGCATTTCCTATATCCATCTGGCATATTGGTTAATGTGGGCCAACTTAGTCAGGGTGTAAAAGCAATTTCAACACTAAAGAGGCAAAGGGGCTTTTTCCTATTTGTTTCAAAGCCACACCAAGTCCCCTAAGCCTGGTTTTCTCTGGCACTGGATATCCAAGGCATTTAACTGTTGTAATAATGGATGACATGCATAAACATTGTTGAACGTTAGTTCCTGCTTTGTGCCTAAAACGATTCCCTTGAGGGCACATACAGCTTCAGTTTCACCATTACTCTTGTCAGTCAGTCATATATGGTGGGATTTCAGATACAGAGGCTTATTAATAACAGAAAATTCTGTACATATGCACATAGTACCAGGACAGACAGCTACCTAGCAATTTTAAGGCCTTTAATTATAATGAGTTTCAGTCATCAATATTTACATGCAACTGCAGGCTCTTCGGTGGAACACAAACTGGTGCGTATTGGCAATGCTTTAAATACATAATGGGGAATTAGCCATGAATAGACGTGAACTAGCCATGAATAGTTTTATGTAGGATCGGAGGATAAGACCTTGGAAGACTTCTCGAACACGTACTATGAGTCTGAGCTTGGGCAGGCTGTCTGCAGTATACAGATGCACCATCAGAGCTGACCCAGGACAGTTTGTTGCTATAAAAGCTTAGTTTGGCAACAGCATGATTTTTATCTCACCATTGCATGGCACAGCAAGGCAAGCCTGCCTTATGCATGCAGTTACATGCACAGTCGATCTGTATCTCAGCAGCCACGACCCTCATCCTTATAGAAACAAAACCCAGCAACTCTAATTCCACATTCAGAGCCGCTTGCTTTCTCTCCTGCAAGTCAGAGCAGTGCCTACAACTCACCCCAAATACTCATGACCTTTTCATTTTCTGTCTGGTCTAGCAGGTTACTTTCCCCACTCCCAGGAAGATGATGCCTCCCTGCCCTCCTCCCCGTGCTCAGGGAGGAGGGCAGGGAGGCATCAGGCTGCTGATGCTCAAACCAGCATCAAAGCACAGATCATTTCAGCACACCCAGGGCAAGGGCTCATATGGCTCCTGATCACCCCTCACAAGCTGAAAAGAAGCATTTGGTCAAATAGTGAGAATATCCATGCCTAGACCATGAATTACTTGCAGTTAAGTACTTTATAGTGTTTAAAGGGCCTGGCACTACAAAGCAGCAGTGTCCATCTTGGTTTGCTACATTTTTGTTGTTAGCTCTCCTGAAACAGGAGCAACTGCTAAGTCTTGTACGTTATACTATTTGACACAATTTTCTGTAACCTGTATGACTGTGCAGAATAACAAAAAGAAGGGTGTCCTGAGAAAAGATAATATGCTAGAGGCAAATATCAGCTACTCTTCCAGGAGGTGTTACAGTGAATTACCTGCCAAGTATTTCTACCCTCTGTAGTTACCTGTCATAGGCAGGAGCTACGAAACCCAAAGACTTTTTCTTCCTTATGCCATGAAGGTGGCAACATCCACTTAGATGCAAAGCTCACAACTTTTCTCCAAAAATGCAATGTAAATGGCTGGAACAGAAAAATATGGAGGCCATTATTTGAATCTGTAAATGGAAATGAGTCACTGCAGTTCTGTCCACTTTCCTACATCCTTTCTGATATTCTAAACGGGAATACCAGCCTTCGTGAAAATCAAAAGCTAGCCACAATGCAAAAGAAAAAGATGGAATAAATAAAATATGTTAAATACATATTCCCTTTTCAGGACTGAACTGTGCATTGAGAGATAGGTCCTCGAAGAATACATTTGCAAGTAACCTGCAGAAACTATTCTGCTCTTTCTGTTTACTCCTTGCTACCAGTCATGGAGAGGAGGTGCTGGATACTGCAGGGAACTGCAGAGCCAGATTCACAGCACAGACCAGCCAAAGTTTGGTATAAATCTCATATTAAGAGATCAATCAAACCAGCACTGTATTTGCTCTGAACCACCAAAGCAGTGCAGAAGGATGTGTATGCATGCAAAAATGGGAGAAGAGCCTATGCAATACACTGGAAGGGAACATCATCTGCATTACTTCAGCTAAAGACCACTTTCCCAAACTGTGCTGGGAGACTTTCTCAAACTTCTGTTCCAGAAAAGCTATCCAGCTGTTCACAGGACAATAGGACAATTTAGGCTGGAAGGAACCTCGGGAGCTCTCCAGTCCAACCTCCTGCCCAAAGCAGGGCCGGCTCTGGCGTCAGACCAGGCTGCTCAGGGCTTTCTCCAGGCAGGTCTTGAAAACCTCCAGGGATGGAGGTTGGATGCCTCTCTCGCAGATACACAGTACTAGCCCACAGGCAAGAGTCATAGCTGTGGCCGTTGCATCCCCACAGCCACCACAGGACAGCTAGGCACTGGGCCACTTAGGTCCACCAGATACGAGCTGGGTCTTCATCCACCTGCTCCAAACCTTGTAGAACTTCATCCCTCTGACACATGGGCTGAGGGGCTGGTGCAGGGTCCCAGCAGGACTGTGGCAGGACTCACCATCTTTTTGCATGAGGATTATTCAGATTGGATCCCGTCATCCCAGGTAGAAAGAATGCAAAGCCTTGACTGACTGATTTCCTCTTTGTTTCAAATGCTTCTCTCAAATGTGCTGCTGGATGTTGAATAAGCAACTAGCAAATCCTGGAACGCTTAAGAATACACTGTTTTATATTTATAGCAGAGTCTGAAATGCAGGTCTGCTCCTCATAAGCGAGACTGATTTTTCTCTCCTTTTCTGCCCAGTTTGCTGGAGGAGAATGCAAAACCAATCTTCTTAGGAGAATTTCTGAATGCTGCTTTGCAGCAAGTTTTAACTTCAATATAATGCTCATAATCTAATCATACCTGCAGGTTTTCATGAAAATGGTTCTATTTTCAAGAAACTGTTCTATTCGCTGCTGGAAACATCCTCCCATAGAGCAGAGCTTGTCCTTCTGCATATCCCCATACTTACTGGAGCTCGAGAGTGACTTTTAATGTTTAAAAATAAGAAGAAAATAGAAGTATCAAACTTTGTGTCTACCTTAGCAAAGCCCGTTGAAGACTTGCCAGATTCCTGCATGCTGTTAACTTCTCCCACCAGCATTGTCTAAGGCCTTTTTCTGTTACTTTTTTAAAAAAGTCCTTCTCCCACCTCTCATCTACAAACTTTGAATGATTTTAGGCCTTTTGTAGAATAAATACTCTAAGATAGCTTTCATAGGACAGCAGTGGCAATCAGCCACTGCTACCTATTAAAATCTGCTAAACACGAAAGGCCTCCTGCTGCCCTCATCCCACCCACAGATCCTCACAGGAAGGGGCAAGGGGACCTCAGCAGGTGGTGCACTGTGCCTCTGAGCCATTTCAGTGCAAGGGAAATTTTGCACAAGGTGTACTATTCTGGATGCGGAAAATTTGCAATGAACTATCAGCAGGTCTGAATAATGCAAAGGAATCACTTTTATAGCAAGAATGCCCACATGCAGAAAAACTTTCTTTCTTTCTTAAAAAAAAATCTTTAATCAAGAAACCCCAGTTGCTTCTAGCAGATGATTTAGATACAAGAAACCATCTCCAACACATGCATGATTCAAATACTCTTTTCAAAGAAAGTCTTTTGATGAAATAAGGGAATTAAACATCAAAAGCAACATCTACCAATTGCAAAAGACAGTCCTTGGTGTGACAGCTGGTCAGCTGAGGAGCAGAGAGCTGACAGCTCTATTACTCAGTTCATTATCCAAATGTTTCAGAACGTGAGATAATTTTATTAAAACAGTGATGTCAAAGAGTTATTAAGAAAACCAGCAGAAAATGGTCCTTAAAAGAGAAAAAGAAAACACCAAAAATGTGTTTATCAGTTTGGATGGAGCCACGTAACCGCTAGCCGAGCTTTGCCACCAGCCCACCGGAGCAAAAAGCATCGCCCAGGCACAGTGGTGAAACGCTAAGTACTTTTCGTAGATGTCCTCCCAGGAGTTGTCCCGTGAGCGGAAACCTGGCTATCTGCAGGTTCCTGCAGGTTTCTGAAACCCAGTTATCTAATGAAACCTGGTTATCTGCAGACACACAGCAGATTTCTCTCAAAGCCCTCCTTTCCCCGCTCCAACATCCCCTGCTCCAGCAGGGCTCCCCAGCGGGCTGGGCTGGACCAGGAGATGGGCGTCCGTCCTCAGCCAGAGCAGGCAGCACCTGGCCTGCCAGCTCTGCCTGCCCGTGCTCCTGGAGCTCAGGTCTGCCTGCCCTGCCTGCCCTGCCTGCCCTGCCTGGCCCTGCCCACCGCAGGGCTGCTGCTCTTCTCTCCCCACCGGCCGCTCCTGACAAAATTCACAGGAGAGGAATTATCTTTGAGAAAGCTGCTGTTTATTTGCGAGGACGGATGGAAATGACTGACAGATGGACAGAGGGCTTGTTCGAGTCTTCTTGTCCTGAGAGACAAGCTAAAAAGTCTTGGTTTCATGTGGCATGTGTGAAGGATATAACGGCAAATGGTATGCTGGTGGAACCGGCACAGCTGTGTGAATTTATACCGACAGGGCATATTGCTCACACCTATTTACTATGCCTTGTTACAGCACGTATTGCATCAGGTGCTGGGCAGACAGGGGGTTAAAGCGGCACCAGCAGAGCTCTCCCTGGGTAAGGGCCGAGGATGACTGCACTTCTTCATCCTTCCCCCAGTGATAACGCCTGCAGTATTCTGTGCTCTGCGCATTTCTGAAAGCTTTCACGCGACACGAGCAGCAGCAAAACCAGATGAAGGGGCAGGAAAAACGGATGCAGTGTGATCTATCAGCAAGATGGTCACGGTTTGCCGGTCAGCCCCACAGACTGGTTTCTCCCTTTTTGACATCTGTGATCATTCTGCAGTTGCCCCATCACCAAGAGATTAGTTTTGTTTGGTTTTTTGTTTATTTTAAATTGTGGTAAATTGCATGGAGTTGTATCTCAATTTATAAAGGTTTTTGTGTACCCTTTTGAACCCCAACTGTGCTACACACTCCCCTACCCTCCAAGACAGCCCGTTTTCACCTGAGGAGCTTTTCAGACCCTTACGCTGCCAGCAGACGGGAAGCTTTACAAGTCTCTCTGGAAAGGAGAGAGTCCGTGAGTGCAGCAGGAACAGGCGGTGCCCTGCTGCCTGCTTCCCCAGCTGCAGGCTTGCATCCTGCAAAGGGGGCTCTGGCCACCCGAGAAGGAGGTTGAAGAGCCCCCGGCATGCATGGCAGCCATTGCCCCGTGGTGAGCTGGCAGAGCCTTCCTGTGTTTTGCTCACTCCTGCCATGCAGTATTTGCAGGGGAAGCTCCCAGGGGCATTTCCAACTGCAATGACCTCTCTAGCTCTTAAGACTGAGGAGTGGGAAATCAGGCACAGAGGAAGGCTTCTGCCAGAAACGCCATTAAGTTACTTTTCCAGGCCGTTGAGCGACCTTTCTTCACTATTTGGGTAGGAAGCCTTGACACAAGTAACCAGCTCTGCTTAGGAAGAGCACGCCATGCAGGATGCCGCCCTGAGCGCAGCAGATGTGCATGCACTGGGAGAGGGAAGCACAAGGGGCCAGAAAAGGAGGGTGGGAAGGGCATTTTAATTAAAACTCAAAACAAAGGGTCAGGGAAATCCACCTGCATGACTTTGGATCATCACATAAAGGTATATTTGTGCCCCACAGTGCAGTACAGTTCAGCACCCAAAGCCTGTGCTAACGCCACAAAGCCGTGTCAGTGGGGTGCTGCCAAGCCGGCGTGCATGCTGGTGTGCGTGTGCTGTGGCCGGGAGCCGGAGAGCCAGAGCTGGTATGCTGCCCAGCTCCTGGCCCCCTCTGCAGAGCAGCAAACAGAGCGAAAATCTAACAGAGCTAAGGAAGCTGGCTTTTACTCTGTTTCTCAGTTTCATACCTCCATAAAACGGAGTTCATCCAGACCTACCTGCACTTTCTTTCTTTGGTTTGTTGTGGTTTGGGTTTTTTTTTCTAGTGCTGATAATATAATTTCATGTGCTAAAGGGAGAAAACAGTCTCACTAATAGGACATCAAAGCAAACCCAGGCCATGCTGTGTTTTAAATAAGAAGGCAAAACAGTAGTTTCTCCATGTCATTTTTCACTTTGCTGTGAACCTGCATCAGCAATATTCAAAAGGTGGGAAACCTGGAAAACCCTTTTTTGGCAAATAACCATAATGCTGCTGTAATGTTAAATTATGCATATGGAAAATATGAGACCTTCAAGGGGACTGAGCCCCTGCCTGCACTCTGAGCAGTGACACCCTGCAACCACAGCAAGAAATGCAGCAAATCCATGGAAAGGTGCCATACCCCTTAAAAGCCCCCTGTGGTTTACCTTGGTGTAAACCTACTTCCTTAGTGCTCTGCTTGGGTTTGCTCTTTAAAGATCTTGATGGTGACTGTAAATTTCTGTCAAAGCAGCTGCCTTCTTTAGTGAAATGAGTTGCTATTTTGTAGAAGGGCCCTTTGATCATTGAGGCATCAAGAGAACATGCACAGTCAAAAATAAAAAAAAAATTTGCTTGTAATACTAAAAGCTTTGCTATAATTTAAACATGGGAAAAAAACAGCCAAGCAAATGTCCAGCCTCTGTGCATTTTCTTCGGGACAGCAGTGACCCAAAACTGAGACTCTGGGTAAAGTGTAGAGAGTAAATTGAATTTCACATGCATGTCAAAGAGGACTGTCTCCAGTCAATCCTATCACCATGTTTTCAGATGTATTTGTAACCCTTCTTGCTCAGTTATCGTCTTTATTTGAGGTACCTATAGTACAGTAACTCCAAACCTCTTCTTGCCTCTTTCTGGTTCTCTTTTTCTATTTAGAATGAAATAATTGTTTTCTTTATCAATCTCCTTCCTCATCTCAAGTCTACAGTCAGTGCTCTGCAAAGTATCATCTCCTGCAGTGAGACTGTAGTTAGGTCTAACTTTCTGAGCGCTCAGTTTTTAAGGTAGATTGTTATTTCCATTGAACTGGGAGCCTTGTCACACTCTTGTAATAGCCCTTTATAAAGATTTTCTCAGGCACAGACCTGAAAAAAGTGAGAAAACTGTCCTTCTTCTATCTAGAAAAAAAGTGGCTGATTTTACACACACATATAACTTCCAAGGTTTGGAGACCCACGCTGTGCATCCATCTGCATAAAATCTCTTCTACCAAGATGAGAATATTTTAGCTCTGTAACACCTACCATGCAAAGAAGTATGCACTGGCTTAGTTTTAACTTTAGTCCCATTGAGCTCAGTAGGAGCAGTCATGCGCATAAGTTTAGACATACGAGTCTTAGCATAATGATAGACAGAGAAAACATTTCTTCAGAAACCACATATGAAATTTTTACTCATTTGGATGTCAATAACAAAACCTCCATGAGCCAGGACTTCAACCATGACTGCTGCGTAATGTGTGATTCAGGCTTATTCTGCAAGTAATTTATAAATATGTCACCTGTCTTGTCTTACTAAGAATTAAATCTGATAACATGAAAAGAGTATCCCACCGTTTTTCAGATAGTTCTCACGTCTCTCCATTTTCAGTGAAAAAAAGAGAAAAAAAAAAAGAATTAACTTGTGTTTTCATTGCTTTTGTGCAAAAACCTGATTTTTAATTTTGAATTTGATGAATGTAATAGAGAAATTTAGGTAAAATGCATACTACCATTTCCTAACTTCATTTGGCTTTATGTAGGGCATATGGCAAGATTTCTTCCAAGACAAAAACATAATGAAATTAATTTTGACATGTTTTTGTAAAAAATGCACAACCTCCACACTAAAACATTTACAAACATTACATGGGGCTTTCAGAAAAAGGTATTAATTTCTATTTATTTTTAATTGCCAGAAAATGCCTTAAATGAGGAAGCTGTTCATTCATAGGGTACACACGGAAGAGTTAAAAGAGATCACTGCTGAAATAAAGCATTTGCCACATTAGGCAAGGAGAAATAGGTTTTCTTACACCCTGGTGAGATGGACATGATTAAATGTGTGGACTCTACGCACAGCTTTCAAGAGGAGGCATTTGCAGTAATAAGAAGAACTCTTAGGCAGCACAAGTGTGATCCATTTACACCCAAAAATGGGAAAGAGGGATCGTGCGGCTTTGTCCTCAGGAGAAGACTCCTGAGGACACCTTGTCCCCTGACATGCTGACTCCTCCTTGCTCATTGCTCTAGAGGGAAACCCATCCAAGTGTCTCAGCTGGAAAACCAGCTGGCCTATAGCTAATGCAGTGAGTTGCAGTGCTGCTCCTTTTCCCTTTGCTTTTTTCCTTTGCTTTTTTCCTTTTTTCTTTTTTCCCTTTTTTCCTTTTCCTTTTCCTTTTCATAGAATGGTTTGGGTTGGAAGGGACCTTTAAAGGTCATCTAGTCCAACCCCCCTGCAATGAGCAGGGACATTTTCAACTAGATCAGGTTGCTCAGAGCCCCATCCAACCTGACCTTCAACGTTTCCAGAGATGGGGCATCCAGCACCTCTCTGGGCAACTTGTTCCAGTGTTTCACCACCCCCATCATAAACCCTTTCACCCCCCTTTTCCCCTTTTGTTTTCTTTTCCCCTCTTCCTCTTCCTCTTCCTCTTCCTCCTCCTCCTCCTCTTCCCCTTCGCCTTCCCTTTTTCCCCTTTTTTCCCTTTTTTCCCTTTTTTCCCTTTTTTACCTTTTTCCCCTTTTTTACCTTTTTTACCTTCTTCCCCTTTTTTCCCTTTCCTGTTGCCTTTGGTGGAAGGCATGGCAGTAGGAGGTGCAGCTGCAGCACCTCTGCAGCTGGCAGACAACCTGCTCCCGGCTGTCACCAGCTGGCAGAAGTTACTGCAGCCCCCTGAGGCTGACACACGATACAGAGCTGGAGCCGGTGTCACACCAAGCACAGCCACGTGCGCTTCCCTGGTTCCCCCCACCTGAATCTTCCTCCAGCAGCAGGGATATGGGGCAGAATAAAAGCAACCTCCAACATAGTAGGACCCCGATTTTCAAAGCCAAGCGAGGGTTTGTTATCAATTTCCAGGTCTGTTCGACAAGTGTGTGGAGGGGACTCTCTGTGAAATAAGGAGAAACTTTCATTTGGGGGTATTGCTGGATGAAAAACTGAACGTGAGCCGGCAATGTGAACTTGCAGCCCAGAAAGCCAACCGTATTCTGGATTGCATCAAAAGAAATGTGGCCAGCAGGTCAAGGGAGGTGATTCTGCCCCTCTACTCCACTCTCGTGAGACCCCACCTGGAGTACTGCGTCCAGCTCTGGGGCACCCAGCATAAGAAAGACATGGACCTGTTGGAGTGAGTCCAGAGCAGGGCCACGAAGATGATCAGGGGCTGGAGCACCTCCCCTATGAGGACAGGCTGAGACAGTTGGGGTTGTTCAGCCTGGAGAAGAGAAGGCTGCGGGGAGACCTTATAGCAGCCTTCCACTACCTGGAGGGGGCCTACAGAAAAGATGGGGGAAGGACTCTTTATCAGGGAGTCTAGTGATAGGATGAGGGGTAATGGTTTTAAACTGAAAGGGTAGATTTAGACTAGATATAAGGAAGAAATTCTTTACTGTGAGGGTGGTGAGACACTGGAACAGGTTGCCCAGAGAAGTTGTGGATGCCCCCTCCCTGGAAGTGTTCAAGGCCAGGCTGGATGGAGCTTTGAGCAACCTGATCTAGTGGAAGGTATCTCTGACCGTGGCAGGGGGGTTGGAACTAGATGATCTTTAAGGTCCCTTCCAACACAAACCATTTCGTGATAATATGATTCTATGATTTCTTGCTGCCAAGAGCAGGGCTCGCCGCATGGGGGCTGAGCACGCCGTACACCTCTGGCGATGGCAAGGTGCGTNGTTGGGGTTGTTCAGCCTGGAGAAGAGAAGGCTGCGGGGAGACCTTATAGCAGCCTTCCACTACCTGGAGGGGGCCTACAGAAAAGATGGGGGAAGGACTCTTTATCAGGGAGTCTAGTGATAGGATGAGGGGTAATGGTTTTAAACTGAAAGGGTAGATTTAGACTAGATATAAGGAAGAAATTCTTTACTGTGAGGGTGGTGAGACACTGGAACAGGTTGCCCAGAGAAGTTGTGGATGCCCCCTCCCTGGAAGTGTTCAAGGCCAGGCTGGATGGAGCTTTGAGCAACCTGATCTAGTGGAAGGTATCTCTGACCGTGGCAGGGGGGTTGGAACTAGATGATCTTTAAGGTCCCTTCCAACACAAACCATTTCGTGATAATATGATTCTATGATTTCTTGCTGCCAAGAGCAGGGCTCGCCGCATGGGGGCTGAGCACGCCGTACACCTCTGGCGATGGCAAGGTGCGTGCACCAGCAAGCACAGTGGCACCAGGCGCTTCGTGTGTCTTCTGCATATGGACGACGGGAAAGCTGTTAGGTTGGAGCTGGTGCCCTGAAATACGAGGCTGCAAAACTCCCTGCTAAGGGAAGCGAGAGTCCCCGCAAAGGAGCAGAGGTGCCGCTGCTCTCGTTCTGGGTCGGTCCCAGGTGGCTGGAGTGGGCGTCCTGCGGAAGGGCAGCACGTGGTGCCAAGCAGGCTGCAGGGCCGGCCTCTGCTGCTCCGAGTCAAAATGGGGCTGCTCTCTGGTAACGATGCACAAAGTTGGGCTTAGATACCACGGCAGCCAGAGGGATCTGTCGTTGTTTTTCTTGATCTAAAAAAATAGGCGCCATGGTGTGAATTTGTGCCCTGCTACGAGAGTGTTGCTGTTCTGGCCTGTATTGCTTCTCTAAAACTCTTAACACTAGTTGCTTTTTTTAACTTTTGCCTCATGCTGCACCAATATTTTCAAGGAAGTATTCACAGTAGCTTTGAGGTGCCCTTTCTGAATAGCACAAGTTAATGTAATTAGTTTAATTTTTAAATTAATCATTAAATATGTATAACTTGAGTTATTTTTCATCAGCCATTTTATAAATTCCATATTGTAATTTATCCTTTCAATCGATCTTCCAGGTAGCAAATTTGCTAGTAATTCTCAACATCAGTCCCAAGCACCTTTTTGTAAAAACTGGTACAACAATGTTTGCTACCTCTGAGTCCTCTGGTAGTGATTGCTACACAAATGAGAAACTGCATATTTGTTAGCAGCTCAGCTAGTTTGCTTTTCTGCTGTTTTTTCCCCCCCAGACTTCTTGAATACATGCCATCTGGGCTCATTTGCTATTTAAAAAGTGTCTAGTTACCACAGAAGAAGATTTTAAAGATATACACACCTTTGAAAAGATCCAAATTATGCTCTAATAAGCTAACCAGATAACACCTGAAAAAAATAAACCAAATATTAAGGAAATAGGAATTTCTCAGTCAGAAAATTTTTTATGACCTTTTTCTTTTTCATTTTCTTCTGTTTTGTCCTGCTTTTCATTTTTGCAAATTCTCACAGATTGAATGAAATGTACAAGGACCAACGGCAATTTCATACATTAATAAGCTTATTCAGCTTACTGCTGAAGCTGTATTGAATAAAAATGAATTCTAAATGCCTAATAATACATTTTTACTGCCTATTCTAGAATTCAAACCTTCAGTCTACCTCTGCTCACAAAATAATATATACAACAAAAATGTAGCCACAATAGAGAAAACCATTTGTCAGAGTTCACAAAGGACAAATTTAAGAAATCATTTCTTGGCACGCTAAGACAGCATGTTGAAATCCTGTCAAGATCAACTGGTATTATTTTTGGCAGGATTAACCATATGAAGGCAGAGATTAAAAAGCAGAATATCCCATGATTATGGACAATGCATGTGCTATCTGAAAGAACAAGCAATGCAGCTGAATACCTGACATGGCAATCTTGTGCGTTGTGTCTTTCATACAGCAAACAACCTGAAGAGGAGAAATGATTAAAAAAAATAATTTTTGTAAAACAAGAGTTATAACCATGGCTTTATAGCTTTTTTTCATTCCGCATCTATGCTCAGATCCCAGTTTGTAGCTGAACTCTACTTGTAGGCAAGTCAAAAGTCAGAACTCCAGTATGAATGGGAACAGTAAGATTCAGATTTTCATACCCACATCCCACCCCAAACCTCTTGTCTGTGTTTGGGGTTTGGTCGATTTTAGGGAGCTGGATTTTGGATCCAGCATTTCTGGTTTGCATAAATTTTTAATAATATTTTGGAAGCTAGTGTAATTATGGTTTCTGTATTCAGCAAAATGCTCTGAGAAAGATATCTTTTCATTTTAATGGAATAATTTATTATACAGTCACTATTTATACGCAATTGACACTTCAGTTACACCAATTTCCAGTGTTATTTCCTGAGACTCCCCTTTTCTTGATGCACATTGAAAGTCAGTGGTTATCCCTAGAATTACAAGTTACTTTTCCAGGACCAGGACTGAGCAGAGCATCCCCTAAGGAGGTGCCTCCAAACTCCCCAGAAGGAACACTTCCACCAGTGACTGTTCAGGAGGTGCCATAATATAATAACTTGCATTTCTTTTAATTGATAGTTAATACCATAAAACTATAGGCTGTAGTTTAACTGTCTGAAACAATATTTCAAAGATTGTGTTTGCTACAGTGAATATAAAGTCAAAGGTGTGTCCCAGGAAATACTCCATATTTTGTGAAAGGGAAATGTAATAATCAGTAGGGAGCAAAGAAAAAGCAAAATGAAGGTATACAAGATATCCGCACACTGAAAAGCGTAAAATTTCACATGCAATGTGTGCAAACTACTCTAACGCTTTTTCTTAAAAATGCTTAGTGTTTGCTTTCCTTTCAAGCTCATTTAGCTAATTTCTGTTTAATACTCTTTTAAATCACAGGCTTTCTGTTAGGGATTCACGGAGCTTTCAACCTATATTTTCCATCTGCTTTAGCCACACATTCCTGCACCGCCTGCAAGAGATGTAATATACCCAGCAGACATGTATGATCAGCTGCAAGTCAGCAGAGGGGACTTCCTAGTTCTGAGTCGGAGCATTTGTTGTACATGGACTCAGACTGCAGTGATGGCTCTGGCGAGGGGAATTGCAGTTCTCTGCAAGGGGCTAGTGCCAGTCCTGCACACTACCTGCAGAGGGTTTATGTGATGCACAGGGCTTAAGCTAGCTCGCTTCCCCCTGAGGAAAAAGAGTGTTTTCAGAATGTTTCTAGGCTAGTAAGGAGTGCAAGTCTTCTCTGTACGGGCTGGGTTTTATAAGAAAAAGGGTCATTGGCACAAACAATCTGATTTAGATGCAAAGTTCTCCAAGCTTTGTGGTCATTATTTGGACAAGACAATGCAGCAGTTTGAGTTTCTGTGTTGCACTCTCCCCCAATGTCATCACCCTACCACAAGTGCTACCAGGTTCTTTCAATACAAGCAGCCAACAGCTGGAATTTTTCCCCCAAGGAATTAAGGGACTAATTAGCATGTGCAAGCGCGCACACTCCCCTTTGGACATTTGGAGAGCCTGTACTAATAGAGACGTGGAAGACTAACCCACTCCTTTACAGAGCTCCTAGAAACCAGAACAGAATAGCCAACTACCTGACAAATCTGAAGAGCATCACCGGCCATCCAGTTTTCAAACAATAATGAAATAACCATTGCTTCAGTTGCCCTCAGTCTTTTCCAAGCCAGCTGGCATTGTGCTACAGGGAATTACACATTTATTTTGATTATTTACTCTCATCTGCACTCTGTATTCCCCACCCTCCCCCTGGATTTAACAATTGTTACTGTTAATAAGGGCCAGACCAGTGAGTGCTGAGGGGCCAATCCAAAGGCCAAAAAAGTTAATGGAAGACCTTTACATTTTTGGATCAACATCACACTTTCACACTCACACAACTTCAGTGAAAGCTATGCACTCAATTCCCAAGTCATTCCAGCAGAAGATGCGCACATGCATCTGCAGATGTTTTATGGAGAGTGTATGGCTGCAAAACACTGCTTAGTGGAGTTTATTGACATGGGGACATAATATCACAATGCACAGGGAAGGTTAGTGGTAGCTGCATACCTCAGATTAAGCTTAAGTTACTACCAAATTTGATGGTGACACCTCTGAATCCAGAGGTTCCTACAATCAGCAGTTCATTGATGATCAATGATACAGATAGACAGAAAAGTGGAGATTTTAAAAGCTTCTTAAGGGGGTGGATGACCAGTTCTTGCTGATTTTAATTGGAACTAGATATCCAAAACCTGTTGCCAAGGGAAATAGATGGGGATGCCTTAAAAATTGCAGACCTAACACTTAAATAAATAAAAAATCAGAACCAAGAATTCATCAATTTTGTTCTCACATCTGATTTTACAACAATGGCTGATTGTGCTGGAAACTGGTTAAACAATACGTATGGAGAGACAAAACTGGCAAAAGCCCACAGTTTAGATCCTGCAAGAGATAAATGAAATGTACATGTACTCAGCGGATGATCCTTAGCTGAACACAAGCTGCAGGGTAAAACATAAGCTTCAATCAACTCTTGCAAATAATTTGAGCCCAATGCCATAAGTGCCTTAAATTAAATCCCTCTCAACAGGAGCCAATCTAAATCATTAAACATATGTCACATAGAGAGCTATAATCACTAGAAGTGTCATCTACACAGCATTTAATTTACATAGAAAATGTATTGCGGTTGTTAATTTGACCATTTTTCAATGTTCAGTATCTCACAGAAAACATACATAGTTAGAAGCAATGCTTGTTTTGTCACCAAGTGAAAACCCATGTGCACATAATTCTGTTACCCACTTTGTTGTGACATATGTAACTGTGAAAGAAAGCTTTCCTGCCGCATAGGAGCATCCCCCCTCTTGTTCGAGATCTCTGGTATGATTTATTACTGCCTTTAGAATTTCATAAAGTTTTGGGCGAAGCAGGATCATTAGAGGATCCACACCTATCTTCCATCATAAGCAAGCAGCAGAATTTCGTCCCCTTACCTCAAAACTGAGCCCATTAACTTCTACGTGACTGTAGCACATCTTTCAGAAAGGCACTCAGGATTAATTTGAATAAATGACAACCTGTCAAGGAGTAGCATTCTGTCTTACAGTCTTTAAAATCATCTCTCTGTTTTAAAATCATACAGCACCCTGTCAAGTGTCACATCCTTGGGATAAAAACCAACCCTCTCTCTATGTGACTCATGCCGTTAGAAACTTTCTCTAATCTATGGGCACCCAGGTCTTTGGAGGCTTGTCCATAGCCAGGTGGTACGCGCATTGGCGATGTTCCAGGTTTGCATGTTAGGGACAATAATAACTAGAGACATCTCTATGATCGCTATGCTTCCTGCACCAAGTGCATCTTTTGATATGATAATCAGCAATCCTGGTTCACTTCTTATCTTTAGTGTATGTTGGAAGTAAGTCATCTGGGATGGTGACTAGATGTAGCCTGAGAAACTCCAGTGATACTGAGATCAGAGTCATGCCCAGCAGGCACCAACATTTTGTAGGCGCAAAACAACTAAGCAAAACGTAAAGGAGAGAAAGGATGTGTCAACACAGCAAACGCGAGCAGCCACTTTGCCACATCTGCACCACTCAGCAAGCGTTTAAATAGCAGGGTTTCACTGTAATAGCTTATTTCTTGAGTTACTGAAACCAATATGATAATACTATGAATGTGCGTATGAGGTTAAATGCTAATTTCGTTGAATAAAAGGGAAAAAGTTGCATTCACATCAGGGGGCCAAGAATCACATACTCTGAGAGAAATAGTCTGTTTCTTCCTACAAGTGCCTGCCTGAATCTGAAGAGTTTACATGATATTCTGCAGGACGAGGCTGCCCCACTTCAGAAGCCCCTTTAGTCAGCCCCTGTTTTATACCCTGCTTTCCTCGAGCTCTGCCGCGTTCCCCTCAGAAGGCCTTCTTAAGTGACATTGGGCATCTGAAAACCTTGGTCCAATATTTCTTTTAGAGTGGCAGTTCATGCCTAACAAGAACTGGTGAAGTTGCTCCGGCAGTTCTGTTTCTCCAGTTTCAAGAGTTGCAAAATGCAACAGCTTCAGCAACGTGAAACAATCTCCGTCCTCTTGTTGTGGTAATCCACCCTGAGGTTTTCAAATGTGTCAACATGAGGAGCTCAATTCAGCTCTGTTAGACTTTCAGGGGAAGACTAGCCTTGGTGTCACTGTGAAACAGACTTAATACATAGCTTCCAAAAAATGTAAGCCTGTTCAAATGTAGAAAATGTCAAAAAAATTCAAAGTAACACAATGTATAGGAACTTCTACACACAGAAAGGAAAAGTGAGTCACTGAGCAAGGAAAATAAATCTTGTCTCTCCTAAGCTGAAGTTTTAATTTTATTTTGAAACTTAAGTTTTTCTCTCCTGATTGATGGTAACACATTGAAATTATGGCTATGTAGTGGGTTTCAAGCCATGCTTTATGCACTGTACTAATTGTAAGTAACTACAGTTTCCTCTTCATGGCAAGGTTATTTTATGGACTTTTGATCGAAATTTCTGACAATGAAGCTATGAGGCTAAAAAACCCCACATTATAGCTATACCTAGTAGCCTCAGCTTTTGCATTTTAAAAATCTGAGGAATGATTTAGTAACTCAGATATTCACCTCCTGGAGCCCAGAGATGTGTTATCCAGTTTTCCAGAGAATTGTCTGTCTTTCTTTTATTTTTTTCTTATTTATTTAATATTATGCCACAGTTTTAACCCATTTGTAAAATTTTCCACAACAAAATTTTTCTGCCTTTTTAAAAAAAACCCCTAATATCTAACTTTCCTACCAGTAACTATGATAATTACAACTAATAATTATAATATAAGAAAAAAGTATAATATTTATAATAACTAGCATCTCTAACTAGTGTTCATAATTCCTGATGAAGCTGTTCCCACGGAAGCTGTTTGAGTGTTTAGCCATGAGGAGGTGGAGAATTTAATGCCATACCACATCCTGTAAGAAATTTTCTCGCAAAATTTGGGCTTGATTGATGGCTCAGAGAAGTCAATGGAAGGACTTGGGCTTCAATCACATTGATTGGCTGTAACAAGTAAGGCTAGATGGGGGGGGAGGAAGAAAATAGTCCTGCAGAGACAGAATGTTGGATGAAACAACCAGAGAGGTCTAAAATCTAAAAGTATATTTTCAGTGCAGCACAATTTTAAGTGTGCATTGTGCAAGCATGCACAACTGCTAACGTACTCAGTGCACATAGCAAGCAAATCTTTTCAAGAATGTAACATTTGCATGCATCTGACATCCTTGTACAGGAAACAGATAATGGCCAGTGCACTTTGCACATCTTCATGTTGTTTCGGCCAAATCACTGCTACTGAAATCTTTTCTAATGCAAGAACAGACTACCTAGGCTTTGCAGTAAAAATCCAAGGATCATTGTGTACAGCCATGCTACCATAATTTCATTTGCAACCAAAAATAAACTAGGATACGTTTTGAATTTTCACTTACCACTTGCTGATAAGCAGGCATGTATGCACATTTGAGGGGTTTTGTTTGTTTTTAAGAATTTTACGAGTCTTTCACAGAACCCATTCAGCCAAATCACATCTGTTGCATGTAGCTCTTGGAACACAGAAAAAAGTGCTATCTGCAAAAACACTCTGGAGAAGAAACAAAGAAGATGCAGCTACTATAGGCTTTTCTGCTCAGTTTTATACTGAATTCATCCCTGAGAATCGGGTAGTGAGTCGCAGCACTGGAACACCTCAATAGGAGTATGATTGCTGGTGAAAGACATTTCTATGTACGCACCAGGTGCGAATGTTAAACATTTCGTGTTTGGGTTTTATCTGGTTATAACATTGCTGGCTCAGGTAACCTGAAATTTGCCTACACAGCATGGAAGTGGCTTACCTAAAAGATACCACTTTTACAGGTTCCGTGAGTGGTTTGAGTAGGAACCTCTCAAGTCCCCAGATTCACATACAAATGAAAAGTTTGGTTCCAAAGAACCTTTAGGGATATTCAGCATTAAGAAAAGTGATCATACAACCTGGAAAGTTCCCCCAAAGCAAGAATTTCTGGAATTAAGGGTCTTACGTCCCCTTTAATTTAGACCCCATTATGCATAGGAATTTCAACACCATATGCTTCTTCCTCAGATGGTTTAACACTGCTGGGAAGCCTTGGTTTCCTCTACACATTCTAAGTATTTTCAAATCAGTCTTGCTAGAATATGGATTTTTGAAGAATATATGTTCTTTGGGGGGGAGGAGGGGAGAAGCATTACAAGAAAACAGTGTTCCTATAGTTGTTTGGGTTCCCATTCCAAATTTCTATTGAAGTTGCATGATTTAACACTTCTTGTAAAGTTGCAATTAGGTGCAGATGCATTCTGTTTACACTTGTTACTTTAACATTTACAAATGTAGATGTGAATAAGATATTTTTCAGACACAAATGGCCCTCAGTAGATTGAGGAATAGAAATGTTCCAGATTGATAATTACCAAGAAAGCTTTAAATTGCAGGCACCTCAACTAAGTGTCTTTTCAAGAGCCAACCATCATTATTATAAAGAAATATGGCAACTCAAAGTGCAGGTGCTGATTAAACATTACTTGTAAGAGTGGATCGTTTGCAAAATCTTCAACCCCCACCCTTAATCCTAGATGAGCCTACTTAGACATTATACTTTCCAAGACTGAAAATGTATCCTGGTATTTTTCTTTAAAGCACCTGCTATGCTGAGGCTGCAAAATAAATAATACCTTGTTTAGAAAAATGTCAGCTCATTTTCTATGTGTTCCTTTTTGATACTTGAGGATTTAAGGATGAAGCTATGTTAATGCTAGTAAGAGAGGGACAGAATAATCCAGCAGGATGGAAGGAAATATATTTCGATAAAGTTTAAAGAATAATAGGTAAATCCTGAGCAAAATCTGCCAGTTTCCTTGCATCTCACAAACCGTGGGGGACTGTCAGTGAAGCATCCCATCCCAATGGTGTGCTTGGAGTTTCAGAAGAATCAAAACAATTGATCCAGTGGGAAACCTGGTAACGTTTGGTTTTATATCCTGCCTCTATACCAATAAAAAACTAAGGGGGAGGGGAGTTTATTTATTTTAATGAAAATCAATTCACTTTGATTCACTTTGAAAATCAAGACACTTATGTCTTTTTTAACTTTCTGTGTTCAAACTTCAGGTTTATACTTTCTCAATTACATACCTGACATGATCTGAGTGGTTTGTGGCACTCTTACCTGTATTTTGTCACTCTTTCTAGAAGTCTGTGAGTCTTTCTGTCACATTGCAACAGGCTCAGCTGTGCACAAGAGCAGTGAAAGAGGCTTGGGAAAATCTTCCGCTAGGTTAACTGCCTCATGAACATACTCTGTTCACTGAGAGGCTATGCGGGGTGCTGGTCCTTAGGTTTTTTGTCAGGGAAGCTCAAAGGCTACTTCCACAGAATAGTCTTTTCCTAATAGACATGTTACATAGTTCCCCTGTAAAACAAGACAAGCTCAGCAAGCAATATGTCAAGCTGGCTGTGTTTTATTAATTCACATCTTCTGGGTTCTGAGCACCCACCTTTATCTAACAGCTATAAAACATAGCTGATGCTTCCCTTTGCTGAGATGTTCCAAGAAATACCATCATTTCAGTCTGATGAGGACTGAAGCACACTTGGCTCAGTGGTCTATTTCAGTAACAGCCATATTTAAATGGCTGTTGGGCCAAACCCAGTTTGCATCTAAATGAAGCTGAACAGACCTGAAGAGAAAAAAGGCAGCAAGGCAGGGGCTGCACGTTGAGAAGGTGCAAGTGAGAGACAGTGCTGGGGGAGGAGGAGCAGGGAATAACAGGTTCCCTACACTGATCCCCTTCCTCCATGCTCTGCTGGGGGCCTGCGTCTCCCAGGGTTAGAGGTGTGGACAACAGAGGAAGGTGCCAAGAAGTTCCCAAGTGTTGTCTCTGGTGTACTTTTGAAGCTGAATCAGGAAGATTTCTGATTCAGTTGCTCAGTGTTAAGAGTACAGGACGTGTTGCCTCATGCAGGGGCATTGGAAGACCACACAGGTCTTGGGCTCAAATTGGTCAGGAAAATTCTTATTATGCTTTTCACAGAAACAGATCCATGCTGTCACCATTTTGGTGACAAAGTTTTTTGAGTATAGACTGGCATTTCCCAGTGAGGCTGGAGAGAGGGCGTGCATATCTCACTGTCCTAGCCCCTGGTTTACTGGCTGCCCTGAGCTTCACAAGTCTCTGATATTGCCATAACAAACAAAAAGATGGTATGAGAGGTCTCATTTTCCCCTCTAACGAGAAGGACAAAGACACCAGAACTGAAGCAGGTTTCTTGTTTTCTGGCTCGTCCTACCCCACTGACGGCACTAACTGCCCGTAGCAGTAGGGCAAGAGGCTCCAGCCAGGAGCCGAGACTTCGGCAGGGTTAGTGAAGAGCTCTGGGGATGCTCCAGCCACCATGGGAGAAGGAAAGGGTGGTGACTGTAACAGGTAAAGTCCTCTCCCTTTTAGCTGAATTATTTTAAGTCTTTCCTCCAGAGTGAGAGGACCTACTTCAGACTCTAGAAGAGTCTACCATAAACAGTTGTTGCATATTAGAAGGAAAGCAAAGTAAAAATTCACTGTTACTTCATATGCACAGTGTGTGACAGGAAAAGATAATGTAATCTTTGTATCCTTGATGTTTAAACTCTTGATTAGGATACTATTTTTTGCATGGTTAAAAACGTGAAGTGTCCGTAGTAATTTACAAATTAAGATCTCTGCTGTATCTTGATAGCTATGGGCTTCTTGGCATCCCCCACGTCAATCATTTCCGGATCGATAGGTAGCACGGCCTTTAGGGGAATTCTAACAGCTGGATTTCAGAAAAAAAAGAGCTATTGACTAAAGTTAGAGTGTAAAATGTCCCCCCTACCAACTTTAACCTCCCTCCACTACCACCTCCTTTCTGGAAAGGATGTACTTTTGGATAGTCTGCGATCTGAGTTTATCCATGCTTTTTCAGGATAAGCTCAGATTTCTTCAGCTTTGATAAAGACCTTATGTTCCTAAGCATCTTACAGATAATAGTGCTTAATGGGCACTCATTAAAAGAAAAAATATATAATTTTTAAAGATATAAACCTGATGTTTATGCCTAAAAATACTGTTTACTGAACAACGCACATTTCAAAGTATAGTCTAGGATTTTGAAATGTCTCTCTAAATAGAGTCAGCAGCTTGAGAAAAATGGCTAATCTTGAAGTAGTTTCATTGCATATGCAAACTCACAATTGCTTTATAGCAGGGCTATATTCTCATACCTTAGGACTGCTCTCCAGCAGAGTGACCTTTTCAGGACTTCAGTTGAATGAATCTATACATCTTCCTATGGGTCAGCTGCTGTCATAGTGCAGGAAAAAAAGTAAAATGGCTGCACATACTGTATCGATCGCTACTTTCTGGAAAGTGTATTATCTTCTAACCACTGCAAAGGAGGGTGATTAAGCACTTTTTGCACAAATATACCTCCTGTTTTAACCAGGTGCCTACACAAAAGCAGTGGTGAAAAACCCCTCTGAATTCAATTTTCTGTGCTATTCTTTTAGATAGGGTCTCTATTGCTCTGTTTGGTTCAAGGCTTCCTCAAATGTAAGGTACAGTCACTTTGTATCTGCAACAAATCTTACTATATTTTTTAAGCAATCTAATATTTTTGAGATGGATCCAGATAAAATCAGTAAATAAAACTTCCAGCAAGTTCCACAGCTCAGTGCCATCAGTCTTTCAGTCTTTATTCAACCAACTTTCTTTCCATTCTCCTCATCTACTTTTTATTTCTGTGAAATTCTTTTTCCCTGCATTTATTCCTTAATATAAACATTGGTTTTCTTCTGTGATTGTTCCTTCCTCTCCACTTTCGTGTTGCCTTTCCATCCCTTTCCATTTTCAGAAGAACCTTGTAGTCCAGCACATGATCAGCAATTAATAAGTCAAGATGTCTGTTTGTCTCAGCGAAATCCTCTGACTCAGGCAGATATGTAGGAAAAACATATCTGTGAAATAGCACTCTGAAAGATTTAAAAAGACACCAGAAAGTAAATTTCTTTTCCAGTGGGACTATTTAAGTTGTTACGTCATGGTGGGAGAAATGCTCAGCCATGAGAGAATATGATCAAAACCTATTGAATCAGTGGAAACTTTTACCTCCTTCAGTAAAGCCTTATTTCTTTTGAACAGAATGATGGGGAGGGAAGTTTAAAAGCCTGTTACTTTGTTGCTGGGGGTCTTAAAAAAAGGTAATGAAACCACCGTTTCTGCAGAGTCCTGGAGCATTTTTGCCACACAAGTTAGGAAGCAGGAGGATTACAGCAAAAGGCCCGGGGTTATGCATGGAACCAGCCACATAGCTGCAGCCAATGCAGGGTTAACAAACACATTCACCAAGATCATTTCATTAACTAAGAGAATGGCTTTATTACTTTATACTCCTAACTATCCTTACGAGCATTTTGGCAGTGCTCACGCTGAGCCCAAACGTTCGCCTGAAGCACTTTGCACGGGAGCTGCATTGGGCGAGGGCTCCCTCACTGTGCTGCCGGGAGCGCATCTCATGACAGCACTGCTCTGTTTCACTGGGTTACTGGAGAGCTCTGAAGAGAGCAGCTCTGTTCGTACCACACATCCTGATTAAAACGTGGTTCTGTTGAAGGTGGAGGCTTGATCTGCCACATACTTTTGCAAAGAACAGCATACAAGCCATGCTCTGCAAAGCAGGCCAGATCATATGCGTGGACAGAGGGAAAGCAGGGTGCTGAAACTCTGTGTATGCTGATTTAGCCAGTGTCCTGCTCCTGGGCAAAACATCTCACACAAAATCTAACCCTGGTCTCTGCAAGGCTCATCTGCCTAATTCTAGCTCCAAGAAGAGAAGGGAAACAATTCTTATTCCCTCCTCTTTGCTGCATGGCCAGAAATAGCACCTGATGGGACCCAATGTTGCATGTGTAACTGGGTAATTAGAACCAATTTTCTCCCTCTCCTGTTTTTGTTACATTTGAAATTAATGCTGCAATGCATGGGGGGCCAGTTTGCCCAAATAGGTATGGTTATTTGGGGGGAAGAACAGCAAACAATATAAATAACGTATGTATTATCCTGCGTTTTCAGTACCTCCTGACTAGCCTCTGCATCAAGTGACAACAATAAAATAAAGGCAGCAAGACAATAGTTTTTTAAATTTCTATCAAATAGGGAGTTTGCACCTCTAAAATGATCTTTTAGTTTCTGGCTAGTACTGCCACTGTATTGCAAGAGATACCTAAATCAGGTCAACCATTTTTTTCCCTATTAAAAAAAGAAAAAGTTCATTACTTCAAGATTCTATAACATGAATCATGCCAATTGAGCCTTTGGGAAATACCTCCAAACTCACAACCTGAACTGAAATAAATCCCATTGGAAAAGGCAGATCTTTGTATCTTAATAAGCTCAACTTTTTATATATGTACATACACACATACATATTTTTATCCCTCTGCTTTCCAAAGGATAAAAGCATTGCTGAATGTAGTACCTTGCTAGAATGCGGATAATTATAAAAACCCGGTCCTGGCTCTCACAGAGAATGTTTTGGATAGAGAAATGCTTTAACATTTTCTATTTAAGATCTTTTCCCTCTTATGTGCTCTTCATCTCAATTTTTAACTAGGTCTTGTTTGCTGTAAGTTACGTATTCAGACCTGGTTGAAGGGGTTGCAGCTCTTCAGCAGTCGCAGACCTTACACCTGTCTGCACGAGGGCTGAAACCGAAATGTGATTTCTGCTGGTTTCATTGCTGTGTAATTAAGCACTAAGCATGTTGCATGAAAATAACAGAAAGGCTGAGTCCCTGTGAGAGTTCAGTCTAAATCAAGCAAATTTTGAATCAGACCACCACCTCACCTCTTGTTAAAGCTGAGAGCAAAATCTTCACAAAAGCAACTGGGATACAATCACATCCTAAACACGTGTCCAGAGGTGGATTTCAGATGTACAGTTTTGAATCTAGGAGATACTCAATTTGTCAAATAGTGACCTTCCTATAAACAAACCTAATATTCTTAAAAAAAAATCCTCACATTTGCTGAATTTGACACTTGGGTTGCACCCCCTTCCGTCTTTCTTTGTCAGGTTTCAGGTCATGAACCTGTCCCAGGTTTCAGCTCCCCAGTCCTATCATGCAGCCATGGAAAGGAAAACTTTCAGTAACCATCACCAAAGCCAGCCCTGCTCCAAATTATTCTGTCTGGTGCAGATTTCTTGTAGTCTGGAGAAGCTTGCAATCTGCAGAGACAGCAGAGCAAATAATTGCAGAGACAGGGATAAGGGAGGCAGGAAATCCAGGTGAACACCAGAGCGAGATATTTGTCTTTCTGTGCCCACTGTCTCTTCTTTCATTTTAGATTCGGATGGCTGAAAACAATGAGGGTAGCGTATAGAGGGAAAATGATCCAGACACAGGATCTGGCACAGGCAATGAAATGGCAGTGACATTTGGCAGGGTATAGCAATGAGGAATAAAATTGAAGGCACGCTGGGCAGGGACCAGGCTGGGTGAATGCAAAGATGGTGAATGCTGAGGTAAGGACAGGGGCTTGAAAAAGGGCGGGAATAGGCTGAAACAGAGCATAATGTATGGAAGGTTTCCAAAACAGCTTTTGAACAGATTGAAGAGGGAGTGATGGTAGGAAAGCCGCTCAAGCTCTCAGTTTCACTGTCTGTAAAATGAGGATGATAATAGCTGCCTAACTCAGAGGTCCCTGTTGCAATGCTAAATTCACCCGTGCAAAGAATGCTAATGTGTTCAGTTTGCATTCTGTGAGCCAAATGCAACCCCCCTGCATCTAATTGCACGAAAACCTAGGGGAGTAAACCCACTTCGGTCTGGATTTGTAAATGTAAAATGCAATTACTGTTTCTTATAGGATTGTGATTGTTAATGATTCTTCCTGAGAAACCTTTTTTTTTTTTTTTAATACACACAC
>VYZW01051296.1:456326-495059 GCA_013401315.1 Balaeniceps rex
TTTTTAATACACACACATACACACAACAGAGTAGTTTATAGGTCCTGTATAAATTAGAGGTAGTAGCCAATTTCTGGACTAATCTTACACAGTGAGCTAACTTTAAAAAGAAAGATACTGTTAAACTGTCTGCTAAAGGTAAACGTCTAAGTAATAACTCATTTGATTATTCTTTTCCTGTAAGACGAATGCCCAGACTTAGCTCTGTAATGAGTGCACTTGCACTGGCTCTCGGTCAGACGCCTCGTGGCACAGGAGAATATGTCCTCTGGTAAGAGGCAAGGATGGAAAAAAATGCTTGGAGGGGGTTTCCAGTAGCAAGTGCTTTCACTCCAAGTGGCACGCTCTTTAACTCTCTAAGTGGACATTATCTGGAGAAAAAATCTTCATAAGCACTGTTTCGCTCCGCTCTGTTCCTTTTCGAGCCAGCAGGTCTACCCCTAGTACTCTACCAGCCCCACTGAGCTTCAGAAGTGTGTGTGAGTCCATAGCCCGGCAGCAGAGCGGTGTGAGTCCATATCTATATTGACAGAGAGCAAGGGCAAACTTCATGCTAATTTGGCTTTATGAATCTCCTACATTACTTGGCATCAGCAACAGCTTCTCTTCCAGGAAACCAGTGGCACATAGCTGCACAGTCATCAGGATTTTAACTCTCATTTCTCTTCAGTGACTGACAGGTGGGTTTTAATGAGGTCTCATGGACCTCCTGGTGTTCAGATGGTGCTGTGGAAAGGAGGGGAGGCTTCTCAGAGCATAAATCCCTCCAGGAGATAGATGTTCAGATCTTTCTGGAAATCCTGCTAGCAAATCACCTGCATGCCGTGGCACTGGATTGCCTTTGAAAGCTGTTGGTGGCTCAAAGCTTCAGGGATGGAGCAATGACATCCAGCGGGCCCCATGCTTCCACATCGCTTATTCAATGTGCCATCCTGTGCAACAAACACCTCCCCAGGCGGACGAGAAGGTGCATGCCTTATGCTACAAAACTAGGATATCCTTTGAGCAAGGAAAGGAAACCTGGACATCGATCATGTAGTAATAGGGTTTTATCCTTAACTGGAGAGTTGTAAACCATAGAAAGTCCCCTTTTTCTCCAGTAAACGGAAAGATACCTGTGTCTTTATGAGGAAAATCTTAGTTGTTAATCTTAACTATGTTTTTCCTCTACCATCCTTCTTAGTCTGTATGTTTTAATATTTCAAATGTTTTTAACTGCATGGTTAGCACGTTTGTTTTCAAACAGCATTCTTTTGAAGTGTAGAACCTGAATAAGAATGTAAACAACATACAGCTTTCGGTTTTGTTAATACCCCTGTTTCTCACTCTAATTTCTGTCAGAATATCAAATTACTTGGTGTTAGTATTAATATGGCTACTCCTGGAGTGATATGCATATACGAATAGCTGATCTTTTGTCTTTAAGTTGCTGATGTTGCTGGCTGTAGGAAAGAGATGGTATGCTGGGAGACAAAAATCTGGCAGCAAATAAAAATCCCAGCAATATATCTTTTAAATCTCATTGTATCTGGTGGCTCGACTTATGGTCCTTGAATACTGCATCTAGTATTCAGCAACTCTTTTCTCTATTTTAACAGTACAAGCAAATGACTTCCCTCCCCTGCCAGCATTTTCCACTGGTCAAAAGTAGAGAAAATTATGTTAGTAATAAAGAATATTATTAAAAAATGTCTGGAGGACAGTTCAATAGCTGATACACAGTGGAATCCCAGCATGAGAGGAAGGTTGACTGCTGGTCCAGCATGTAAGCATGGGCACAGACTTGCCATAGAGCTGCCTCACACTGCCGCCAGTGAGCTGGAGAGACTTTTAACAAATTTAATTGGGAAATATGATATTTATCCACCAAGATAATGAACACGAGAATATCCCAGAGGAAGATCTACATTTGAAAAACAACTGCTTTTTTGCCATGTCTATGGTGACCACTGGGTCTCAGGCTGGCTTAAGAGCAGAACACATTTTTTCTCTTTCAGTCTCCTTTAGGAGTCAGAAGGAAATATAGACCACCCTAGAAAAGCATGGCATTTTCACACCTCTGTTTTGAAGGCTGTCAGTACTGTCTTTCTCTGTAAGCTTACCTCCATTCCATCTGCCTTTCTGTAGTATTTTAATAAAGAGTAACAAATAACAAAAAAACCCCACTGCGGTAAGATGCTGTTCTTATGTTTGCTATGGAGTAGGTAAGGAAAATGTCTCTGCAAGTGGGATATAATTTTTTTAAGTATTTGAAAAGTTAACATTTTACTTTGAAAGCATCAAAGTCATACCACTGACTGAAATCACAGAAATTTCTTCAAGGCTACTCAGGCAATTCTACGTATATGCGGCTAAAAAAATGTACTACACCTGCTGTATTGGGACTGAAATATGCTAGTGAGATATTTTGCAATGAGGAAACCTGACCAAAGAAGCCCAGGGAGACAGGTCAATAACTGCCATCAGAAAGGTCAACAATTTTTAGCTGTTGCTGTTTATGACTGGTTTCAAAACAGGGATAGAGAATTTTTCCAATAACAAGCTTTTGCGCTCTGCCTTGTCTTGAAGCGAAATGTTGAGACCCATTGAGAGGTATGGAAATTGCTTCAGCCATGACCTTTTCTAAAACTCTCTCATTCCATGATGACCCCTTTAAATGGAAACATTTGCTCGCTCAGAAGGACTGGAGCTGCTTTTTCAGGTGTGCCTACTGAGGTGTGCTTTTATATTTTTGACATTTTACTTGCTGTAGAATTTTTTTATCTTTGAGGTTGAATGGGGCTGATGCTTTGTCATATCTGTCAGTTTGACTCGCATGCCTTGCTCCTCTCTGAAGAGCAGTCACTCATGTGGCTCAGCCCTCATTTCTGTCAGAGCAACATTAACCAAGTAGTCATTTTCCTCTTACTTTCACAGCTAAATTCAAAGTAGGCGCAGATATAGCTTTTTTCCTTCATCCTCACAGACATCACTTTATAAAGTAAATGCTGAAAGTGAAAGGTTTCCTCACACACGTGCACTGAAGCAGGATTATTGGTTAAGTGAACATGAATGCTGGGTTCTCCTACTGATGTCCTCACACGTGGCTGGCAGAGAGTTACTCCCTGCACACAATAGGATCGGGTAACCTACGTCTGGCATTGCTCCTCAGCTGTACCTGGTGACACAGCCTCTGGGAGGTGTTGACATCCATGTGAAGCAGAGCAGCCCCTATAGCTCTGGCATTCACCTGGTTTTGGGTAGGCAGCTTCCTGCAGACTTAGGTAGACAATCCCACCCATCATGGGGGCAGACATAGCTCCCGTGCAGAAGAAAAGTCAGGTCTGCCACTGACCAGGACTAAGCAGCCTTTGGTCAGCCGAAGCTGCTGCAGTGGATTCATTATCTGGCTTAGTAACTGGGGAGGAAGGGAGGGAGGTGAAAGGGAGGACTCAAAAATTTAAGCTTTGTCCCATGTATGTACAGCCTATCTTGAAAGCTAGTGCTTGTTTTCGTGAGTAGCAATAATAGCCTTATTTCTGGGGCATCATTTATATCTTGAGTTAACATCGTTTTTTTTCTTTCCCTTGTAGAATCCTCTGGTTAATTTGTTTTTAAAATGTTGTACAGTAATTACTTTATTTAAATGAATTGTCTGACAAACCGGTTCTTCATCAAACTTGTCACTTACTCTGCTATTTCTCCTTTAACCTGGACCATACAATAAATTCTAGGCTTGACTGTCAGTCATCAGCAGAACACAGGAGAAGAGAAAGTATTTACTAAATTGCTAGATTTCATTAAGGATACATGGATGAAAATACTACAGCATGGAACAGCCAGATTTTATCTGCTGGCTTGTTTGTGATGCAAATTCATAGACTGATTCAACTCTTTTTTACACACATAGGTCCCAACAAAAAAATCAAGCTCAAATAGGTAGTAGTTCAAGCTTTTCACAATGCAACCATTCCAAACTTCACTCACAGAAAGCAACGATTTCCTCCATAAACTATCTCTTGGACTTTGTTCATGGGCAGCAGGACACCACTCTTTCTGCTTACTTCAGGGTTTAATCAGGAGAACATTCAGTCAAGTAAACATTTGCTGACTTGGAAGAATGACTTTTGTCATCTCAGAACTTCCCCATCCTCATGGGGAGAGGGAGCATTAGCTTTCAGAGACTCTAAATGGCGCCCTATTCAGCATCTCCAGTTCGGCTGAATGAAATTTCCCATGTAAAATTATGAACCTGTTGACTAGCTGTCCCATTCTTACTCAGTCATATCCAGAGTATCTCACCAGCAAATGAAAGCATGTAACCAAAGTTCTCTGTAAGTGCTTTACTGCTATATTAACGTGTACAAAAGGAACCTGGAAAATATGTTGAAGGGGTACCAACATATTGATTATACAGCTGACTTTCAGAGAGACCTATCTGAATACACTTGAAGCATATGTGGTGGTACATATGCAGTTTTGATTAGTTTGCTTAGGAAACACATCCGTGCAAAACTTTCACTCTTTCCATCTCATCCTTTCCCTCCGCTCCTTCCCTCTGCCCAGTAAGCTTCTACTCTTTTACAAAGGGGACCAAGCAAAAATTGTGCAAAATTCTGCTAATGAAGTATAAATAGTTCATGGATATACATAAATTAAAATTAATCTCCATTTAATAGGCAACTGATTAGAGGTCTGGAAAAAGTTCTAGTCCTAGAATGAGAAAGCACTTGTGTATGTATAGGTATTAAGGTTACCTCAAGGGTGGTTGAATGACGTTGTTTTAATTAAAAAAAAAAACAGTAGAAAGTAATACAGGCACAGCAAAATAATTGTTTCCAAGATGGGAAAGATTTTTTGCCAAGGTCAAATGGTAAGAGACTCATGCTATTGGAAGTGGGGAGAGATGGTGGTCACCCTGTGTTATTAAATAGTTATCTCAGGCTATCCATTATACTCAGTGACATCTACCTTGCCTTATGAAACAAAATTCTGCTGATTTTAGTAGGGGTCCAAGCAAAACACAACAGTTGTATCTTGCTGGCCCAAGATCAAGCTGGCATTATAGCTAACTGAAAATACTTGTCTTCCTCAGGTGAAAGGAGGGAAAGCAAATTTTGTTTAACCAGATTAGTAGTAAACTTGATAGTATCATTATTGGGATGAAGAATTATAGGATCTGAAAGAACAGGCTTTAGATTTTTTTCCTTCTGGTGATCCTATAGTTTGCAAATCTGGGAAATCCTACTTACTCTTAGCATTCCACGTGAGGTTTTACATTTCGTTCCAAAACCAGCACTTAAAATTTTTCCAGATATTTCTGTGTGTCAGAGACTCCTGTAATCACTTGTAGGTTTTATGAGGGAGAGAAAAAAAATAGGAAAGTCTTTAAGGTTCTAATATATGCATATAGTAAATGAGAAATACATATAGTGAACAAGAAGATTGCTTAAGTTGGCAAATTGCTGAAGTCATGTTAAGGTATTGTTATGTACAGGTTTGAGAGATAATATAATGCTGCGTATTCAAGAGTAGCTAGAGATTACATTGCCAACTTGGGTTTGACAGCCTCCAGTGTTTTCATTGCTGAGTTAAAATTTGAAACAGGTTTTAATTCTGCTGTGTTCCCATTTCCTGATTGTCAGCTAATGACTGCACTATTCCTGCACTGGTGACATCAAAATTGCAAGAGATTGCAGCGCATTAGCTGAATACATTCTGATGCTCAGAAAATATAAAGCGATATCTAGGGCTCAAATTTCACATGGGGAAATGTGAAAATATGTAACTGAGAAATCCAAAGTATTCTCTAGTGACTTGCACTAAATGAGTAAATTATACTTGCAAAATCAAGTACTGAAGCTGGAGATTGCTGTTTAAAGGAGCTATTTTTTTTCAAATTAGCTGTGTTTGTTATGCATTCATCAAATCCCAGTGCTCCTAGACAGTCTGAATGTGTTGTTGGCATAATAAAGTCTCTGGAGGCTAGAGGGAGTAGACATCCCAGTATAAGTGGGACAGCGTGTTGACTTGAAACACAGCCACCTTCCCCATCTCAGAATATGTGCCAAAGAAGTTCATTATGCTTCCAAAATTCATATTGGTTATTTACAGGTCCTCTTTGGAAAACTTGCTTCCAGGTTAAAGAAAAGCTCAGACTCACCTCATTTGTTTTAAAAAGGAGCAAGAAGTATATAAAATTTCAGTTTTAAAGGTAGAAAATAAGTTCTGTCAAATTGAACACCACTCAAAGAGCGGTTGCTCAGCTGGAATTGCACTGAATGGGTTGGGACACCTCTTGGTTCAAATAGTTCAAAAAAGATGTAGGAAGAAGGGTCTAGAGGAATAACCAGAAGTTCAGAGCTATTGTGCTGTATTTGCAAGGAGAATTTAAACCAGTGCCATGATGGTACTGGTAGACACTACACCACTGGAGACATCACTCAACACTTTGGAACAGGGGAGAAATCTTCTGTGGGAGCAGCATGTGGCTCGGCTATGTTCTATATCAACAAGTTCAATTCATTCAGCAATGAGCTTTGAAAAAGTAAAAATATTCATCTCTCCCTGAGCAAACTGAGAAATGACGAACAACGTTGCCTAAGGTTTATAAAAAAAACAAAGCCCTACTAAGACACAGACCTTGAGTGGAAACTTTCAGTCCATTTCTACTCAAGCTTCTAAGTCTCTTCTGACTGTGGATCCTGTACTGCCAAGATTTGCAGAAACACTTCAGAAAACATCTCCAACACATCCAAGTTTCATCTCCAAACATAGATTAGACTGGAGCAGGGAGAACAAGACCTATAAATGTCACTACTTTCATTAGTTATGAACTCGATAGAAGTTTTCACAAGCATTTAAAAATTTTACTTTGAAAAGCCTGAATAATAAACATGCATCATCTTTCACAGATGTTTGTCTAAGCAACATTCATAATATTGAGTTAACCTACAGTGACATTGTAGATAAAAACTAATGATCCAATATGCTTTTGCTGTAGTGCTTTTAACAGCGATTTTAACTGTTTTCCTTTATGAACACTCAGATTATTATTGCTCGTAATTTATTTTTCTCTTTTTATGTACAGTGATGAAGAGGTGAATAATACTTCTCATTCATCTCTCTTTCAACAGGAGGGATATTCGAAACTGTGGAAAACGAACCTGTTAATATTGAAGAATTGGCTTTCAAGTTTGCAGTCACCAACATTAATAGAAACAGAACACTGATGCCTAATACCACATTAACCTATGACATCCAGAGAATTAACCTTTTTGATAGTTTTGAAGCCTCAAGAAGAGGTAATTATCTCAATTACTGTGTCAGTAACATATATGTTCTATACTACCTTTCCCCAGCCAGGTCTCCTTTTTTGCTGCAACTGTAACATGTGTATATGAATGGTAACATAAAATTCATCTATCAAAGTTATTTGAACTAAGAATCAAGCTGGACTTGGACTTGTCATCTAGTTTCTGATAAAACACCTACATCCTGTCTGCATGCTAAGAGCCCCAGATGGAAGGTGGCAAGTTCAACCCATTTTTCTTTCAAAAAAATAGACTTGCCACCTGGAATTCTGCAGAAAACGATCACAGACTAACAGGGAGCACAGTGGGATGTCACAACCCATAATTAGCACACACACACAGGTATCCATTATTCATAACATTATTTCTATGGTACTTTAAAGAACAGAAGCCAGTAGTGTCCCTGTCCTGAAAAATTAACGCTTCAGTAGCTTTGAGACAGAAGTAAATTTCTCTGTTATAAACAACTATAAGAATTGGAGTGGACAAGGTTGGAATTTTTTTGCCTATTCTTTTATTTTTCTCAGAGGGAAAATTATCGTCCAATTTACTTGCATCTAATTTACTTGCAGACGAAAACAGAAAGGGGTAAAAAGTCACAACTCTCTTTAAGCACCATGTATTCCTTCACCTCTAGGAGGCAACCTTGAAGTTTGATAAAATTTTATACACAGCACCCTAGTTCCTGGAATTACGTGGAGCACACACAATCTTACACAAACAAGCCTGGAGAAAGACCCATAAGTCGCTAAGACTTTGCAAGTGTGCTCTGCAGTTCACTATAACATCTGTCACTGTAAATGGTACAAGTTATGCTTGCAATAAGGCAAAAGATGTGTCTGCTGTAAGGCAAAGGCTGGAAAATAAATATGCTTCACATCAGGAATCATGCTAGAATGCTGGTGAGCTGTCACCTTTCAAACACCTAAGTTACTAAATTCTCCTCATGGTACTTTAGTTTCTTAGTAAAGATTGGAAAAAAGGAGAATGCTTTCAAAGAACATCAAAAATAGCTTTAAATTGTGTTTATTGCATTCTTTTTCAAGTGTCAGACATATGCTGGAACTCTATGCTATCAAAAATCAAGTATGCTGGATTTCTAATCTATATAATCCAGACTGAGACAGGATTTTAGATTCCCCGTAGAGTGAGAATCTCTTCTGTGACTATCATGAAAGTACCTTCTCCATTTAATCTGTAGAAAGGAGTTCATTAGAAATACTTTTGTAAATCTACATGCAAGGAATCCATGCAGACAGTAGTAATTTCTTCTCATCATGAATTATTGATATTATTTATGCAATTTGCACATTAAAACCTGTGATCCTTTAGGAAGGCTTCTGAATTAAACCTTGAAAGCCTGTGCATTTTATACTATCTGTAAAACACTCATTTGTAGACTGAAAACAGAAAAGAATTGATTTTCTGTCATATTCTGTTACTATCAGAGAGCTAAACATTAATTTTAAAAATCTCAGCTCATTGTGGATGTTTGCGTACTTAGTATTTCACCCAATCACAGTAATTTCTAAATTTCCCACAAAGAGCTACCTTACAAAGAGTATGGCATTTCAACTCAGTGCAGGGCTTTGTCCCAGTCAATAAACCTTTTATTAGGAACATTTTCAGTAAATTTTACTAATTTATAAAAATAATTAATATTACTTCATTTTCTGTCTGTTAGCCTGAAAAGACATGGGAGAGAAAAAAAAAGAAAAAACACCTACAGGAGGCATTCTTTTGGCTGAGATATAGGCACAAGGAGAAAGAAACCTTTGTTGATAGTAGCATTTGACTGATTTGGAAAGGTATTAAAATGTCAGTGTGTGTTGGTTCTTTATTTCCCTGTGTCATTACTGAGGGCTTTAGGCTTTACTGCCTTTTTTGTAAATACAGATTATGGAGCACCATGAATCATAGTGCCCTTTACTGTTTATATTTCTTCAGTAGCCTGAAATTAAAGCAACTCACATTGGTAGAAGCTTGCCAGTCATGGAGGAAATCCATATAGTGTCTGTTGTGACTCCATGAACATATTTCCTGACACGCTGCCATGAAACTTAATTCATGTGACGTCCCTTTGGCAAGCCCAAAGACAGAAAGCTCCTGGTTTCACCAGGATAATGCCATTCTGAGAAAGGCAATTTGGGAATCAATGTGATCTGAAGGTAATGAGCAGAGAAGTTTCTTTGATTTTTATTTGTAGCAAGCAGGTTCTACAATATAATGCTAATCAGTAAAGCCATTTTCAGGAACCATTTGCAAATCTCTCAGTGGGTTTGGGAGCAACATGGTTACCCATTCTCATTTTGAAGTGATGGGGATGGATGGAGAATAAATGATCTTGGTAAACATCACACAAGTTACTTGCTTTTGCCAACTAATAGCTTTTTCCTCTCCCTTGCTCTCCCCCTCAGCATGCGACCAGCTCGCTCTCGGTGTAGCTGCTTTGTTCGGACCTTCCCACAGCTCCTCCGTCAGCGCAGTGCAGTCCATTTGCAATGCACTCGAAGTCCCACATATTCAGACCCGATGGAAGCACCCTACAGTGGATAACAAAGACGCATTTTATATCAACCTCTATCCAGACTATGCAGCCATCAGCAGAGCAGTTTTGGATCTTGTACTGTACTACAACTGGAAAATAGTAACAGTAGTATACGAAGACAGCACAGGTAAGTAGTGCTGGTGCACTGCAAGTCATGTACTTCTATTAATGTATGTATATGAATAAATTCTGCGAGAGAGAGTGCCTGTGATAGTTCAGTTTGGCATACTTACAGGAGTTTTCCCCAGCATATAGAAGAAAAACAACTTGTAAGGTGCAGCTGTCCTTCTGCTGCTGTGGCTTTTGGAAAGCTGTTCGCTTCATCAGACCTTAAGAAGTCACCAGGAGGTAGCTCCTGGATTCTGAATACTCAATCGCATTTTGCTTCCTATTTGTACACTGCTTCAAACTGATAAATATTCTAGTGTGGGGCTGATTAAGGATTCCCCTTCTCAATGAGAGGTTGATCTTAGGGATGCATCTACAACCCAAAAGTTCGAGTTGCAACATTTTTAATGTAGAGACTACCTTGTTTCTTGAAACTGTCTCAGAAACAGTCAACCCATTTGTCAGCTGGGTACTGAAGACTGAATCTGAAAGTTGCAATTAGTGTAAATGTTTCCAGCCTGAGACTCTTAACTTAGAGAAAGTCATTCATTCTTTGTGACAAGAACCTCCCCCTGGGGCACACAGTAGTCATAGCCGTCCAGCGACATACCATGGACAACAGATATCTGTAACACGTCCCTTTTTATTCACAGAACAACAAAAAGAAGATCATAATAAACTCATTCCTGGGAACAAGTGATTTAAAGGCTTATCAGAAACTAAGACTTTTTTTTTTTAATACAGAGACTGTGGAAGAGTGCCAATGTTATAAGGAAGTGCAAGCCACTGTTGCATGTCTTTACGTATCTAGGCTTTACATATCTACCCCTGTTGCTGATACCATATATTGTACCAAGAGCCAAAATGTTTCAGGCAGCGTCATTTCCCTCACTGCAGTGGGAAGATACTGTTTCTGAGAAATGTATTAGCTGCTCTGGTCATTGAGAGAACTGCATACCTAAACTGCTGTCAGAAGGAGTCCTGTCCAGCAGGATTACGCACCAAAATTTATTCCAATCATGACTGCAGAGAACATAATCTCTCCTACAGCGTAGACTCAGTCATGGATTAAGGGTCCATAATCTGGCTTCTCAAGAAAAGGTTTGCATGTAAACAAACCATTAAAAGCTCAGAGAGGTCTATAGCTCTCCCATCAAAACACAGGAAACGCTAAGCGAGGCCTGCCAACTGATTGCTTTTTGCAGGGCACAAAGTTACAGGTGAGGGCACATTCTAAAGCAGCAGAAAAGATTTTCTTGGAGACGTCATATCTGTAGAGATGAAGAAAATAGAGCCAACTAAATAAGACTTACACTGACAGTTATTCCACTGTAAACTCTCACCACCATCCTTCAACACTCTTTTTATGGTAAAGGTATAGCTGAACCATACACATTTCTGAAAAATCTTGTTGCGCATTAGCCGTCATTGGTGCAAATTAAGCACTTCGCTGTCAACCCCACTCTGAGACTTGCATTCCCCTTTCTCTTCCCATTGCCCACAAAAATATAGCACCTTCTAGAGCTCTACAGATGTGCAGGCAACATTTAAATTGATTCTTTGATAATGGCATAAAACAAACCTGGATGAGCCATGAGCTCAGGCATCTGCCTAAGCCTTCAAAGGGAGCATGAAAAAAAAATCATGCCTTTTAAAATCGCATTGTAAAAACATGTCTGAAAGACAAAATTCTGCTAAAAAAAAAAAAACAAACTCAATTTAAGGCTAAAAATGTTGTATTTATTTCTGCACTGTTGACAGCACAAAAGAAGCATGTTTCCTCCTGGATCCAAGAGGCAGGTCTCAGAGCCAATGTTCTGCTCACCTTGGACTCAGAGTACACCAGAGGGTTGGAGGTAGAAGAGAAAGAACAAGTCAGGCCAGGCTTACTGCAGGCGTCTTCTTGCATTTCCATTACAATGGTCTAGCTCAGCAGGGTTTCTGCTGGACTCCTAGCACTTTATGCCAAAATATACTCATGGGTAAATAAGTAGAGGTCTTTTTCAGCCTACCCTATTATCAAATTAGCATTCTAAAACGCTAAGTGCTGTGTACGTGTTCTGTTGCAAAAATGACTGATATTAAAGAGACTTCATTTGCAGAGATATTTACGAAGTAAATTAATCATCAATCATCTTACTAACTTGGAGTCAGGAAAGTAAACAGGTCAACTTTGATCGATATAAATAGTCTTTGGATTTTGAGTTAGAGTAATGCCATTTAGCTCAAGCTCTTTTTATTTCTCATCTCTCATGTTTGGCATTGTTACACCATAAGAAGAAAAAACCGTGTTAACCCATTTTTTTCTTAGAGACTAATTGTATGTGAAGAGCAGCTTCATTCCCAAACAAACAATGAATTCATAGCTGTAACAGTGAACTTCCAATGATCCATACACAGATTATTCAGGTTGAGATTAGCCCTGCTCCAGGTTAAGAGTCTATTTTGAAGTTTAAGTGTGGAAAATCCTGCTTTCATCCTTCACACTACAGCACTGCTCCAAGCCCATGTGCCATCACGGCCAGCTCCAGCACAGAGGCCACATACTGTGCCAGTTTGCCAAGCTGTAGTTGCCCAACTCCTGTAGCTATGGTTTTCACTGCTGCATGGACACATCCATCAACAGAAATGCAGTTACGGATGTGGACTGAGCCATGTTAAGAAAACACAGTTCATCCGAGTGAGCTCATGTTTCCAATTGATCCAAATCACTTGTGCCTACCCTCCTTATCTCAAACACTATTTACCAAGCTGCCAGTTTTTGTTATCCAAATGTTTTTCAGCCATAACTTTTTTCCAGTCAATGATTTTGGAGTGCATACAGAGACAAGAGCACTACAAACATCTGAACGGCTTAGCACCAGCCTTCACAGACCTCCACTGTTTAATAAGGCTTTCTCATTGACATCTGCTTTTTGAGATCTGGCAAATGAATATTTTATAGTCCCACATTTTTCATGAGCAGGTTGTATGATACATGAAGATGGACACCTCCCGGGGGCAAGTGCTTTACATCTAGGAAGCTACCTGTGTCAACAGAACTTGTAACACCAAACAAAGGCGCTTGGTGTGATTACAGAGCTATCTTCCCTTGGCAGCTTAACATCTCTCTTAATTACAGTCCCAAGTTTTTATTCTTCAGCATTTTACCACTTTACTTTTAGCTTGTCCAGTGCTTACACTGGGATAAGCCATTCTATGTTATCTCACATATTGACGATATTGATACTGACAAACATTAGCACTTTTTTCCAATCTTCTAGAATTCATTCAAGGTTCCAGTATTTATCACATTAGTTGTTGAGTGTTAGTAATCTACTGAGTGAACTCTATAGGACTGTCAATGACAAGCCAATTTTATATAAGCAGGTCTAGAAAACCTGCAACCAATAGTGCTAAAAATTACAGTTGGGATAGGAAGTACTTACTCATCCTGATTCTTATCAAATATTGTGTTAAATGGTACCAAATGCACCATATTAAACAACTTCACTGTCTCCTCCAAAAGGACCTACAGCAGTTATAGTGCTTGTATTTTGTTCCTAAAATACATTTGCAAAATTTCTTCATGTTTCCTGAGTTGAGCTGATCAGATTTTTACCCTCTTGTCTCTTAGACGTCAATATAAATAAGACAAATAAAGCACACTACAGCTGATTTTGATTTCTAATTGCTGTCCTTACTGTGCCATTAAAAGATGGACTTTCAGCCAAAGTCATCTTTCTTGATACTAAACTAATGGCTTCTGGCTAGAGAGTAAATATTTACTTAAACATCTCTTAGTTTTCTCTTTCTGAAGTTCTCATCCTGCTCATTAAAGCCTATAGCTTTCTAATGCTAGGGAAAAATAAGACTCCTAAGCAAATGTATTTATTTTTCAGGTTGAGACTGTGCTCCTTTTGTCCATATTAAGCATAATCCATGTTATGTTCAGAGTCCCCAGGCCACAATCAGCCTTCATTCTCATTATTAATTCCTCTTTATTTTTCATCAAGGTGTTAAAAAAGAGTTAGTTTGTATGAAGTGGAATGCCTTTGCGTAAGGCAAAAAATCGTCTCCTGAAGTTTAAAGGCAATCTAACAAAGCCTTGCAATAGACTGCATGATACATCGAGCATGCATTTCCCAAACTTTGGTACCATAAATTATGGTTTATGTTTCCACATGCTAGAACTGGGTAGACATACTGTTCTCTGGTTTAATTTAGTGTTTTGTAATACATTCCTTCCAATATCCCACTTTTGCACTTTGTTATTTGGCACATTGATCTGTAACAGACTCATGACTTTGTCTCAGTTATCAACAACTCAAACAAAAGGAATAACACTGCCTTTGATGACTCTGCTTTTGATCTATCTTCCCTGAATTCAATAATTTTAACCTACCATGTGCTGAGAAGGGCAACTACATCAAATTCCTCACCTTCTGTAAGAATCCCTGACTTTCCCCACTTGTTAGCCTTCTCTCCCAGCATTTGTTTAAGGCTCAGGGGAGCCAAATCTTTTCATCATATCAGTTCCATTAGTTTGCACAGGGTGGAATTTGAGTTCTTACTGAATTTGCTTTCTTTGAACTTGCACTTACAAGAGACATCTAACTTTGCTAACACTAATACAGTTTTCTAATAAAAAGGAATACTTTCTTCCAAAGAAGTAAAAGTATTTCTTCAATTTTAAGTCTGGCTGAATTACATATACATTTTTGTAATTAAAAATAAAAAAGGGAAATAAGGAGGCGAAAACTTTCTACTGACACACACTACCATGCTTACTGCTAATGTGTATGATTATTTGCTTGCTGGAACATTGTATTTATGTTAGGCATGTTTGAACTCCTAAATACGTCACATAGAATTTGCAGTAGTTCTAGACATCATGAAATGATATGAAATATTCAAAGACTTTCACATATTTTAACATTTTACTCAAGTGTCAGAGCAAACCGTTTCTCTTGATCAAACCACTAGTTGAAGTTGGAAATCTAACCCCAAAGCTTACTGCATCCATCAGGGTTAGAGACCACAAGTTACTTCCTCGACAATACAGAAAATTCCCAACACTGTTTCCAAAGGAAAACAGGAAAGTGTTTAGATGTCTGGGTAAAAGGCGGCAGAATACAGACAATAGGCCAAGAAAGTTAATGAAACAAGTCTGGTTTCCATCCTTATAGGTTTTGTTTCAAAGCCTTAAATTGAACCTTTCCTCCCAATAGCACTGGCTAACACTCTCTCCAGGCTCTTCACAATTCATGCTCAGCCACCACAGCTTCCACCTGGCTGGACTCTACAACATCTTTCCTACCCAAGTTCCTGCTCCAGCACAGTCCTGTGTTGCTGTTCAGGTCACACCACCCACTTTGCAGAGAAGGGGCCTGTCGTGGTTTAACCCCAGTTGGCAACTAAGTTGGCAACTAAGCACCACACAGCCGCTCGCTCACCCTCTTCCCCCCCCGCCCTGCCCCGGTGGGATGGGGGAGAGAATAGGAGGGAAAAAAAAAGTAAAACCCATGGGTTGAGATAAAGACAGTTTAATAGGACAGCAGAGGGAGAGAAAATAATAATAATAATAATGATAACAGGATATATAAAATAAGTGATGCACAATGTAATTGCTCACCACCCGCCGACCGATGCCCAGCCAGTCCCCAAGCAGCAATCACTGCCCCCCGGCCAACTCCCCCCAGTTTATATACTGAGCATGACGTCATATGGTATGGAATAGCCCTTTGGTCAGTTTGGATCAACTATCTTAGCTGTGCCCCCTCCCAACTTCTTGTGCACCTGGGAAGCTAAAAAAGAAAGTCCTTGACTAGGGTAAGCACTACTTAGCAACAACTAAAACATCAGTGTGTTATCAGCATTCTTCTTACACTAAATCCAAAACACAGCACTATGCCAGCTACTAGGAAGAAAATTAACTCTCTCCCAGCTGAAACCAGGACAGGGCCGATGCCCAGGATATGTCTTCTGGGCTTCTGAGCCCTTCCCAGCTTGGCTGCTACTTCCTTCCCAACCTCATGGGCAGTCCATGATGCCTCCTGTCTGTTGCAGGCTGAGCTGCAGATGGTCTCACCAAGCAAGAGAAAAGTGATGGCCCTAAGCACTGCACCTGCCCAGGCCTTCCCTGCTCCCCCCAGGAGTCAGACTAAGCACTTCACTGCTAAGATTTGTCCCAAATCAAGACTTGGTGGTATCATGTGCAAGGGGTTTTTTGAGCAGGAGGAAGGGGAAGGAGAGCACTGATGGCTGTTCCCCTGTGCTATTAATTATGCTGGCAGTCAGCTGATTCAGGTTTTTGCCTGGTCCTCCAGAAAAATAACGACAATTCTTTTCACTACTTCTTTGATTTCTTCAGTACACTATAGCTAGGCTTTAACTTCACTTCACGTGGCAGTAGGAAGTGATGGGAACTGCAAGGTCCAAGTCTCAGGTGACTGAAGTAGATGCTTTAACGCACAGAGCATTTTCCTTCCCCCAAAAAGGAGATGGAGGTGGGTGACCAAACCCTTTTCTTCCACTCTTCACCACACTTGCACTTAAGTACTTTCTGTTGCTGGAAAGAGAAACAACAGTACTCAGTCTGCAGCTGTGGATAAGATGCAAGATTCCCTGCATGCTGGACTCTTCCTCCCAAATCTCGGTTTTCCCTCTTAGAGTCGCCATTCATTATAGTGGCCAAGACATGGCAGTCAAGGGCTGAACACCTGAGTGCATGGTACGCGCAAGCTACAGCTTTACAGCCAGTTTACATAAACTCCCTTACTTATCAGTCAGTGTTGGAAGCATGTGCCTCATTCTCATAATAATGAGCTCAAATTGTTTCATATTTACACAGGTTGGCTTCCAGCCAGGCTCCGATCTCACAGCGTGTGCAGTAATTTACATTTGAATACTCATAATGCTTAATATTCTATATTGATTGTTGATACTTGAAAACCTGCAAAGAACAGACCCAGCATTGCAGGCGGAGGGGAAGATTAGTTTTTTCAAAACACATTGCCAGTACTTGAGTGAAAGCCAACAGTCCTCAACATAGCAATCACTCGCTAACCTCAGAAGAAATAGGGATGCTTCGTCTTGCCTTATATGTACCATTGGACCATTCAACCAAGGACATTCACACACAAGACAAATATATTACCCACTCCTAGCAGGAGAGCAATGGATTTTTTCATATTAATAATTTGTTTGATTTTTGTTCAAGAAGTGCTTCTTGCCTGTATTCTCTCTCTCTTCATGCAAATTTTTAAGACAGACTTTTACTTTCACTCAGCAGGAGATCACGAGTTTTTTGTGGGTAAATTACATTCATGGATAATGAGAAAGAGTCGGTAATCACACACCTCAAAGAACTCTTCACCATCTTACTTAGGTTTTGGAGGCAGTACAAATTACATAGGAGTGCTGAATTAGCTAGTAGAATTGCACTGTGTTTAAATACTTGGGCAAATCTTCAACTGGTTGAGCTCCACTGACTTCAAATAAGCCGTGTGAATCTGTACCAGCTGAAGACATAGTCTTAGAAATCACGTTCTTGTGTTTACAGATGTAGAGCTGGATCTCAGAATATTTCAGTTCTTGATAAGATCTCCGACTTGCTGAGTAACCTTACACAAGTCACTATGCCTTCAGGCTTTTTGTCTCTAAACTGATGATAAGAAAAATTTAAGGCTCTTCCTCTGGGGTATTGCAATGTATGCTGAAATGAGGACAATGGGAGCCATATGGATGGCTATTAAGAACAATTATTGGTAAGTGCTACTGAGGCTAACCACTGGCTTCTAAGTGAGCCACAATGGAGGTGCTGGCCATTAAACACTTTTCTTCCTCTATCTTCCCTCGCCTGCTCATGCTTGACATTAGGCAGGAAAGTTAGTAAGAAGGTTTCTTCAATCCTATGTTCTTGTTGTTTAATATTGAAATAATAATTAGCTGCCAAAGAAGCAGCATTATATCCTTTTTGTAATAAACTGTATCAATATATCATCAATACAAACATATCCTATAGTCAACCCATTAAAAATACGTTTCAGAATATTTAGATATTGAAACCAAGTATAACCATGAAAAGGAAAAGCTATAACAGTATCAGTTGGGAGGCTGGCAAATATGAAGCTAACAACTACCCATTGGATATGTGAAATATGTTGGGACTGATAAGAGACCCTGTTTAAGTGACAATAAGCACTCATTGCACACAATGGTTAATCATTTTTCAGGTCTAATTCGCCTGCAAGAGCTCATCAAAGCCCCTTCTAGATACAACATTAAAATCAAAATCCGCCAACTGCCCTCTGGGAATAAAGATGCCAGGCCTTTACTCAAGGAGATGAAGAAGGGCAAGGAGTTCTATGTGATATTTGATTGCTCACATGAAACAGCAGCAGAAATCCTTAAGCAGGTAAGGGGAAGGGGGTGAAAAAGCATGACATTCATTTTGCATCCAGAAAGTTGTCAGCTTGCCTGGTCTTCATTTTCTGGGAAACACTAAAACTGAATGCATTTACCAATTAGGCCATAGGCTTATTAGTATCAGGGACAGAAGCTATTACAGAACGTGCAGCAGCATCTGGGCACTCCACAAGACTTCAGGGCTTCACAGAGCCATAAGGACCAGCAGCAGTATTGATATCTGAAGAGAAACCTGTGGATATCCTGCAGAAGGAAATATGCATTTCTTTGTAATACTTAAGGTTCTGCTTGACTAGGAAGATTGTTGCATTTATTTTAGCTTGTCCTGGTTTAATCAATAGAGTTTTTATGTCTTCCCCACAAAAAGTGGAAGAGCCCATTTTGGAGTGCTTGGGGAGCGGCTCGTGTTGAGCTACTGCCTCCACAGAGGCTGCACATCAGGCTCAGTGTTGACTACAGTAACAACAGGGCATTAATTCACTGCAGACAAGAGCGTAAGTCTGCTTTCACAATCCTGTAACAAAGCAAGATTTGGTCTGCTGGCACTACCTCATTACATTTTAAACTCTGGTACAGCAAGAAGATGGAACAGAGACAGTATACTTTAAAATGGGAAGAGAGGTTATTGTGCAAGGGTTGACATAGCCCTGACCTAAGTATGAGAGTTGGACAGCCACACAAGGCAAGGACAAACACCACAAAGCCTGATGTTAATGGGCTGGGATGTTACCAGGGGCACACAAAGAGTGGTGTAAATTAGAATTTACTGTTCTCACTTGCTATATATTTCTAGACAATCAAAGTCTGAAGCACTGGCTCCTGCAATTCATTGGCCTATAGACAATAATTCCAAGCAAGTAATACATTGTGAATGTCATTTCCCTTTTTGGTGCAATTGTAGGTATGAGGGGTTGTTGTTTTTACTGTCAGTCAGTCTGATGGGAAACACTGATCCCAGAAGACCACCAGAGAGGTTCCACTGATCTAAATGCACAGATATGGGCTGTCCCATAAAGGTTAAAACCTATGCTTCCATCCCAGCATGTTTTGCTAAAATATTTAAGTTATGCAGACTAGCATTCTGTATCAAAGTAAGTAAGATGACTTACGGGTTGCTTTAGTCTGCAGAGCCTGAAACCATCCTCTCCACACTGGAGAGTCTTGGTCCTGTGAATACAGACTTGCAGGATGGTGTCCTAAATCAGATGAACTACAGCTGAGAGCAGCACACAAGTTCCCATGAGCTAGTAAGGTTAGATTTACTGCTGTCAGGAAAGTTGGCCTGTACTAAATTTTAGGATTTTCTCGGTGCAAGTTATATATTTAAGCTACAGCAGGGCCAGATGCAGGCATGATGTTGGGAATGTGAGGGAAGAGCAAGGGGAGGGTGCACAATCTCGCAGCTGCTCTGTCATGCGATGGGGAGTGCACTGCAGAAAGTGGCATTAATTGGGAAGGGGGGTGGACAGGAGAGCTGCTGCCCCCTCACTCTGCTCCCTGTAGGGCTGTCCAAAAGCATTAAAACATGACAGCAGGAACAAGCTGCTCCAATATGAGATTTGTGGGGGAAGAGTTAAACTGACAACACAAATTTTCAAGGATCTGCAGGAAGAAAGTACAGATGTCTGCCACACTGCAGGAGGCACAATGCTTCAGATATACCAGGCTGAGTATGAAAAAAAGACAAAAAATAACCTTAGTGTCAAAAGAAGAAGAGGAAGTGCTAAAAGATGCACTAAGACAGGGCAAAGTGGCAGAACAGTTTGTGTGGGGAATGGATCAGGGAGACAACCAACAGGCTGCAGATGCAGATAATGCTCTCCAATGCCTTAAGAACTCAGAGAAGGATGGTGAATGGCAGTGTGGGAGAAAACAGGAAAATGAAGAGAGGTACACCTGTGGGTCAGAGCTGCGGGAAAGGAAGCAACATAAATATAGGCTAGAAAGAAAGGAAAATGGCTTTTATACGAGATAGTTCTGTGGCTGAATCTAGATGCTGGCAGCAGTAACTCAGGTGTTCCTCACTGTCAAAGGCAGCTGTGAAATGTGAAGGTGTGGAGGGCTCTGAATTCAGATGGGACACATCTGATTGTAGGTTAGCTACGTGAAGTACCACGGTTCACTTTCTCATCATTGCATACACAGACCCCTGTATAATTTTACACTGAATGAAAACAAGATATTAAAGAGAATACTGTAGAAATTATTTTAAGAAAACTTAAAATAGTACTCCTATGGGAGTAGGAATCAGAGCCAACAGTCACCTAAGCCTGTCCCCAAAGCAAAAATTTCTTGTCTGCCTACTGTATTTGTAATAATGTAGTAGATGTTTAGTAGCCCATGCAGGAGAAGATAAGTAAAGGAAGTGGAGATTTGTAGCAGGTTGGGGTATTTGTAGCAGGAGGGTATTTTACAGGTTAAAAATGCAGGAGGGTCACACAGGGACATACCCACTGCTGCTTATGCTTGGTTCTTGTGTCCTGTTCAGCTGCCAAGCCTGCACAGGTTTCCCCCCCAAAGTTTTGCACAAGGGTCTGCATTTCCCCTCCTCCAAGCCCAAGGGTGCCCCCTCTGCACTTTGGACAATCCCCCAGCACAGGTGGGCAGCATCCCTCACCTCCTTCAAGCCTCACCTGTGATGGGAAAGAGGCAAAAGGCCACCTCCCACCTGCTCCGGCCACGTTTCCCTGCTGGGGGGCAGCGAGGCATAATGCCAGCAACATTTCTGCTGCCAGCCTGCCTCCGAGCTGAAGGCACAGGCAGGGCAGAAAAACCGCTGCCCTTCTTCCAGCAGTGCCCGTGCCACCAGGGTTGGCAGCAGCAGCAGCAATGGCTCTGCAAGCAGGGGCCGCTTGTGCCAGCACTCAGGGGGCACTGGCTGTGGCACGGCTTGTTTCCCAGGAAGGGAGGGCAAGGGATGCCCAAAAGCTCTGTCCGGGAGCAAAAGGATTAGCACATCCAGAATTATGTCCTGAAAGAGTCAGCATATGGATCTGCGTTTGGGAGTGTGGAGCTACGTGACCCAGCCGCATTACTGGGCTGTGGGACCAGGGGAGGTGACCTCTTCATTTGCCTCCTTCAACCTTTTGTTTACAAAACATCACAAAAGACAGATTTCTTCTCTTAAACGAGACTATCTTTTGCTTATTTATAGCTTCCACTAAAATACCATTGAGCCACACTTCTTCCTTGTGCACAAGAAGACAGGTGAATCAATAACCTAATTTAAACAAAATACAAAGCCTGCACACAGCTGAACAACCTATTCCCTAAACTCACACATTTCCCCTTCTCTCTGACATGCTGCAGGCTTTCACAGTCCCCAACCACCTTAATGAGGCCTGGCCCTCTCCTCACCCAGATCTGGAAGGAGCAAGAGGAAATTGTGATTATTAATTGATGCCTTTTCCAATAGTCACTTTGAATTTTCTCTCCGTATTCCCTCACGAGGGTTGGTAACCTCATGCGACCGGCGCATGGCAGCTAGGGGAGTTTTCCAGCTCTGTTGCCTATACCAGGTAACCACCCAAACCAGCAGCTCCACTGCCCAAAGTGACCCACACCACAGGGATCAGGATATTCCAAAATTACGTGAACTGGGAGGTTATGCCAGCAGGGTTTTCAAACAAGACGTACCACACCAGCAGAGCTGATGGAAAAAGTTGCAGCTGGTCTGTCACTCCCATAGCCTACTTGACAATCTTGGCTGCCGGAGCTTTAAAGCTCGTGAAAACTGAACAAATCATCTGACAAGGAGCGAGATCTAGTAGAGAATTAGATGCCAAAAGCAGGAGCTAAGTGCAGCTGTGGCTTCTTAGGGTAAAATTGTGATCTCCAAAGTTCCTCTCAGGATCTGCTTAAGCTCTGTAGGAACCACCCTGTTTGCCTTCAGCATTGCCTTTCCTGCTCTGCTCCCAGGGTGCCTAACATCTCTCTCTTTTCCAAGCCTAAAAATAGATATTCCTGAAAGAGTGTGAGATAATAAGGCACCCTCCAAACTTGCCAAAGACCAGCAGGACTGAGTCCCTTACACAAGGAAGCTGGAAACACTTTCTTAAGGAAAAATCTGGTCATTATAACATTTACCTAAAATATTTTGTGGCCAGAGATTTGGTGCTCTGTCTAGACTAGGTAAGCAATCCCACAAGTCAGTTGAATCTAGCTATTGCAAATTTCAATCTGTTTTATTCATGAATCTTCCAATATGTCCTGCACATACTGTATTTAGTCTGATATTGCCTTTTTGTACGAGGAACTTAGTTCAAGAGGTTAAGTTGTTATGGTTAACCTTCAATTTATTCTGCTAACACACCAATAGTTGACATAGATTTTACTGCTAGGCAAACTTGTCTCTCATAAATTATGTTGCTACTAGCCTTAAATTATCTACTCCTTCCTCCACACCTCTAAAATAAATTTTATGAAATGTACTATATATTTAATCAGGTTTAGGACACTCACAGAGCATTTTATAAAGATTTCTATGTTCACTTTCACTATGTGACAGACAAAGAGCAAAATAATTAATTCAGTTCCTACAGAAGTATGAAAACCAAGTGTCACCGTAGTATACATTCCAGGTACAATAATAAATGTGAGAATATAAAACTTCAGTTCCTGAGTATGCTCCTCCTGCTAATTTGACAGGTAGGCTGAAGCCCACTCTCTGCTAATAAAAGGCAGGATTAGCTCTGTTCTCACTGCCAGTGGAGAAATACCAGTGGCAGATCCCCCCCCGCCCCAGATGTCCCCAAGCCCCAGGGTGAGAAACAGAGACATACTCACCTCACTGCTTCTTCTCTCTCTTATTGATTTTATAAAGGGGTTGCTGATGGGGGGACATCTTCATCTGGCCACCTGGTTACTGCTGAATGGCATCAGATGGCAAGAGCGTTGGTCCCTAGGGCATGCATGGGTTAAGACATCAGCAAAGACCATGGGCACAGAAATGGTGTGGCAGGGGTAATTCATCCTGACCCAAATCTAAATGTGGGTCTCTATGGAAGTAAATTTATTTAAGCTTTATTCTGAGATTTGAAGATACAGCAGCACGGGCTATAAATCAGAGTACAGTCTTATGGAATCCTTGCTGTGTAACATCATAGCTGCACTATGCCGAGACCTCTGCTTCTCTGTTCTTGTTAGCTGTGCTGTCCAGATGAAAGCTAAACTAGTAACATAAACTCAGTGCAGTGCCATCCATGGTAGCACATGTAGTTGTTCTTTGCTTCCTTGGAAGATTCACTGGGTAGTGCAAATGCAAGTAAACTTTCAAACTGAAAGAGTGCTTTCAGTCTTGGTACTGTGACATGATGTCCCTGCTAGAGTTTGAAAGGTAATGCTGCTGCCCGAGCTCCATGGGATCTCTTCAGGAAGCAGAAGGAGCCAGCCACAGCTGACTGGGACCCTGGGCCAACACATTTGTCCTGCCCTATTGCTATGGCCCTTGCTTCCAGCTGGACTCCAATACTAGTGAAGTACTTACAGAATACATCTTGTTTCTTGACGTGGCTCATGTCCATGTTGGAGGAACTCTATACCACTCCAGCTGGACCGCTGCTGTGACTGAGTGGGATGCAGATTTCCAGTGAGTTAAGTCATGTCCAAATAAAGCTGTCTACATAGAGTCCAGGGAAGCACTGTAAGCCCAATATAAACCTTTTATATTGAACACTTGAGAGGCAAGGAGGAAGAGGGGCTTTTATTCATTATGGTGTATCTTGCTGATCTTAGAAAACAGTCGTAGTACTAATTAATCAGATAATGAAATGCATTCATTTAATGGTCATGAAATTAAATAATAGCATGAGTGAGGAAAATGCAAAGTGAAAGCAAGCAAAGTATTTGATGCAGTTCCCGCTAATATGCTTCACCATCATTCTGGTTTCAGCCCGCCTTGGAGGAAGACTGACACTAGCTCTAAATGAGGCGGTGATTTTTTTACAAGATGAACAAATGCAGGTTGGAGCTGGGATATGATGCAAGCCAGGAACAAGGCACCCAAAGAGATCTACAGACATAAAAGAGAATATTTTTATCCAGTTTCTGTCAGCCTGCCATATATAATTTGACCACTGATTCACATTGCAGTTCATGTCCCATAGCTAAAAGTACAGGTCTGTGAAAGACAAGGTCCAAACTTCTGATCTGAAATGGATAATTAGAGATGGAAGTCTCTTTATCTTATTTGCCAAAATAATCCATAATCCATATTCCAGCCATATCTGAGTTTGGCTGAAGAACAGATTTTGTGCAGGGTAGGACGGGTAGGAGATATACAAGGATAATGGAGAATATTTTAGCCTGGTTTCACTAGTTTATATTCATCTAAGTTCCACAGTAAGTAAAAGCTGTTATTATTTAAATAGGACATTTATATCAGATGCATAATTATTTAAATAATTACATGCAAAGTTATTTAAATAAGAATGTGTAGTGAAATCTCATTCTAGTTTCTTATGGGAAGCTATATATACATAAACCAATCTTGTTGCCTTCCCTTCTCTCTTCTGGGCTGCTGTGCTCATTTTCTCTAGTGGGGAGGACACTTCCTCTGTGTCAAGACCTGTGCAGCTGCTTTGCAAGGTACTTCAGAGGTGTCCCAACCCGAAAGGAGTTTTTGCTCTTAACATGCTTTTATTATTGTCTCGCTCCTGGTAGTTCCTAGAAGCTGCTTTCCCTGTATCTGTTGTGTGGCAAACACATAGCAGAAGATGAGTCCTTGCAACTTTCCTATTCATGCTAATAGGAGCATCGAAGTCATTAAGGCTTGGGAGTCATTAATGCTTTGGGGTCTCCAGCATGATACTTAGCATTCCTCTTGCTTTTGCTTTAACTTTTCTTCGTCTCCTGTTTTCCTAACACCATCCATCAGAGTGGGCATTTGGTACTGTCATTAAATCGTCATTCATTGGGAATTTTATTTAGTGACCGTGTTACCCTAAATCATAAATAAGTTATTATTACAAAGTCTTTACAATTCATGAATAAAAAGCACCCTATTTAGGTCAATCAACAGATGTAACTCACATGTCACAGTGAAGGCTAAGTGCTATATAATTGTTAACTAATTATCATCCTTAATGACTGTTAGGGGGGAGGACAACCAGTTAAGGCTGTTCTTGTGACCAATGCTAAGGGAGAGGGCAGAGCTCAGTGGCAGATCAGGGCCCAGCCTGGGACAGATCCAACATCAACTCTTATTCCTTAACTAGACAAGGACATTATTAACATGTGCATGCCACTTACAAGTTCCCTTCCAGCCGTCTTTATCTTTGTATCTTAATTGAGTCATTGTTAATATAGAAAATACAAAAGTGACATGTTGATTAAGCTTTCCTGGGCTGCTGCAATACTATCTTTGGAAGAATGTCAGTGAGCATCTCTCATGGAGCCCTTGGGTGCAGGGTCCTTGGAAAATCCATGGCACCCTTCCAGCAGTTCTCATTGTGAACCTGTGTCTTGGTTATGGCAGATAACATTGCTGGCTGAACCTCGCTTTTTACATGCAGTTGCCTTTGGTTTTCAGGGGGTTTGGTTCTGGGTTTTTTTTCAAAGACAATCGTGTAGCATGACTTTGAAAATCATTATTATTCATAGGTATATGTGTGTCCTGCCAGCTCTGTTTATAGCAGATTGCTTGGGAATCAATATTCTCATAAAAAATTTTAATCAAAAATGTGTTCAGGAGGCAAACACTCCTCTCAGGCTACTACCCTTGGATTTGTGAGGAAAGCAATAACTGGGCTACCTTGGATTAACTAGCTGGTTACGCAGTAGCAGTGTAGCTGCAGCAGCACAAACTAGGTAATGCTTCCCAAACACCCAGGCTACACACTTTATAATCATTCTAGTTAGAGTATCTGTCTAGTAAAGTTGTATTTTAAGCATTATATGGCTTAGCGTTGTCCTGGTTCTCCATTGTCTTACTATTTCTACGCAGGCAAATTGCAGTTTATATCTTCTGATAACAGAAGTGCAATGACTTGATGGCAGCTCTTCTATCTCAAGCTAGAATTAAAACTGTAAAGAATCAATAATTTAAATCTGGGTATTTGTATCCTCCTATTTACACTTATTAGTATGAACTTGCTTTCATAGTAATGTAACACCATGGACTAACTGCAAACCTCCTGCAGAGGACCAAACAAATTCAGGCATACAGAGGATTACCTGGGCTCAAACCACCTTTGTATAACCTAGCAGCTGGTCTGTGCCCCATATGAAGCAACTGGGTTATCTCAATACAGTTTCACCTCGAAAGAGATCTGCATCATAAAAATCCTGACTTGCACCTCCTTCCCATAGCAGGGACCTTAGACACAGAAATCCAGTGGCTCCAGGGAGCAGAACTGAGTCCAGCCAGGTCGGCTGGGAAACACAATACCCAAAAGTTTCCCTTGATGCTACTACATATCATTTTCTGTGCGTAAATAGGGAAGGAACATCAGTCTCCAGGATTGCTAGATTGCTCATTTCTACAGGTAATAAAATAACTATAAGAAATGGACTAGAAAAGGATTTTTAAAAAAAAGAACTCTAAAAGGCAATTCTGACATGTAAATTCAGTGGAGCATTTCAATAAAATACTTGCCTTCTGTCTTGATTTCCAGTGGCTGGAAATGGATTGGTTGTTTGTGATTAACGCTGAGCTGTTTTTATTATCTACTGCAGCTTAGAAAGTTTAGGTTCTTTCCTTTTTTTGTGTGAGGAATTGCAATACACAATCACACAACTGATTTTCAGAGGCTTTTGTCATCAAAGAGAATTTTGGCAAGCCAAATCACTCTATTTTCCCCTGTCTTTCAAACAGCTATTCAGGCACTGCTAAAAGTGTCCTAAAATACTATTAATAGCCGATGCTTACATTACTGTGATCAAGACTGAATAACATTTAACCTTTGCCTGTGTTACTGTCATGATAATGAATTCTTCAGTAGTTTTCTAGCCCATAATTCCTCCTCCTCTTCACAAGATCCCAGAGAGGGCAAAATGCTTGCATCATGGTAATAGTGCGCGTGGACGCAGTGACAAACGTAGGTGATGCTGGACTGAAACTGTAGAGCGTCCTGTTATGCACCATCAGGGATGTTTTATGTAAGCATTGCCTACGAATCTTGGAGAGAGGCTGAGGGAACACACACATCCCTCTCGAAGTTTGCTCCAACATGAGGGCTGGGAAGAAAAACTTCATCCTCTTCCACCTGAGGTGGCCAGTCAGGATGCCTTTAAATGACAACCTTACCTTGCAGACCTTCAAAAGGTCTGACTCTGGAAAATTAATCCAGACCAGAAATCCTTTCATACCGTTTGTTTTGACAACCTCCTGCGGACCTGCATTCCCCAGGTGGAACAAAAGGCATTTATAGAAGCTTTTTTCTTTTTGTTTTTCTGGTTTGCTTCAATGAGCACTCACTGAGTGTCTTGTTCTCACATGATAATGCAGAATTAAAAAAAACCACACCTAAGCACTTTTCCCTACAAACTCTGTTGTCTGCCAGTAAATTCCTTTGTAACACTTCTAAACTGCAGACTAAAGAATTTTACTTTTAAAAAATCGGCTCCTCATTATCGCTAGTCATTTTTCTTGCCCTAGAAGTTTTACAATCTTTAATCTCTTTCCTGAGCAGAGGTGATAAAAACATAATTTATATACAGTATGATATTTTTTGCTCCTGAAGAAAAATGTAGGTTTTATTGCAATCAACTTTTCATAACCTGTAATGTATTGTTCCAGATTAACTCACGCTTTTCAAAAGACAGTGCAGTACACTGAAAGTATCCAGTGTAAAGTGCATTCACCTTTCAACCTCTTTCAACAGATTCTCTCCATGGGAATGATGACCGAATACTACCACTACTTTTTTACAACACTGGTAAGGAACACTAAAGATTTGGGGGTGAATTTTCTCTGTTGCGGAAAAGGCAACTAAAAATTTACACTTTTTCTAGGAGATCTTTGTTGCCATTATGCAAGGAAACCTCTGGAGGATGAGTACTAACACTCCTTAGTAATATCAGGAGTCACAATTTTGTAAGGAAGCTGTTTTGCAGTATCTATGGGGCTGGCTAACACTTTAATACAAAGAAAATTAATTGCAGTATTGCATTTAAGGAGGAGCCATTGGTACAGGTGGGTCAGAGTGAAACAAAATAATGAATGAATGGCTTTGCAGTGGAGCCGAGGGCAAGCACTGTGGGCAGTGAGGTTCATTGCTAAAATGTTTAGTTTACTTATAAAAACACAAAATCACATATGTATAAAATCACTTGGGAAATTTTATAGTAAAAGAAAATGCCTAAATTTTCTTTTATGGTACAAATCTATAAATACTTATTTCCTATATTTTAACTTATATGCTATATATAAATACAACTCAATCCATGCTTAAGGTCCATTTGCATTGTAGACTGGAAAGACAGCAAAGAACCAATATTGCTAGAACAATCCTAGAGGGCTGGATTATATCTATTCATGTGCATCAGCTTATTCTTTATTTCCTTTCCATATAAGATTTTATGTGGAAGTGAAAAATTGTTTTGAATCCAACAGTCAATTCATTAGTCAGAAAAGACTCTCTAGCTGTTTGGAACTTGAGGTAGTGGCTTGAAATAGTTCTCTTTGAGCCCATTTCAATGTGAAGGAAAATGTGAAAATATAGGATTTACTGTTGAATTTACAATTTTATACAATAGCAGTGAATCTAACACAAAATGGTAACCACCATCCACAACATGCATGAGACAGTATAGAGCAGTAAGCAGTGCTGGTGGTATCTCAGCATTGTGGTATTGTAAATGCTGACGTTTTGATGGTTACTGTGGTATTAAACCATGACCAACGCATTTGTCATTTTACTGGCCTGCCGGGATCAGCAAAAAGTTGTTTTGAATAACAGCCTTCAGGCTTTGAAAAGCAGTTATCATATTTCCGCTGCCTGATAAATACAGCTGTGGAGTGTGCCACACAATTATATCAGTTAGAATATCCATTATTTTCCTGCCCTGTAAACGCCAAGCACTGAAGCGCTTGGACTTACTGTGTGTTGGCCTGACACGTCCATTAGACGTACTGGCAGCAAGTCACCTGAAGGAGGCAAGACAGGAGAAAAACGGGATTCATAAGTAGTAAAAGTGTATCACTCTTGACATCTCTTGGAATTTTCCTTCCCCGAGTTGAGAAATAAACTTGACATTGGCCGGCTAATTCCTCATGTTGGTTTGTCAGAGCTGTAACACTGTTAGAGGACTGCTATAAATAAAAATTAGATACTGCTGTGCAGATCGGCTGCAAAATAGTGTTGTTGTGGGGAACTGATTTTTACGTTCCAACAAAGCAGATATGTGGTTTGTCATAAATTTCACACAGCTTTGGTTTATTCAGATTTGTAACTGAAGCGGTCATGACTAGGCTTGGAGGGCAAGCAGAGCGTTCACAGGGAAAAAAAACAACACTTGATCTTTGGATTGAAAATCAAATACAATTTTGGCCTAATTGTACCTTCCAAACATTTTGCTTTAAAAATACTACAACTGGTTTTGTTTTTTTTCTTAACGGTGATTTAGGATCTATTTGCATTAGACCTGGAACCCTACAGATACAGCGGAGTAAATATGACAGGGTTTCGCCTGCTCAACATTGAGAACCCGCAAGTTTCGTCGGTCATTGAGAAATGGTCAATGGAGCGTCTGCAGGCGCCACCGAAACCAGAGACTGGCCTCCTTGATGGCATGATGACAGTAAGTGAACAACCGCAATGATGCAGGGCGTCTACAGCATGCTTCGCAATGCTGTTCCAGCAGATGTGAACCGATCCCATTACTGCTTTATTTCACAATGCAAACACCAAAGCAGCATCCCCAAAACGGACTTCCTTTTACCTGCTTCTACCCAAAAGTTCATTTGCCCCGTGAACCAATGTTGTACTCATCTGTGTGACAAACCACTGCTGCGCAGCTCTAGAGATGAGTGACAATTCTCCATCACAGTACCTATCCAGCTAACACCATTCATCTTATTGTTGTCAAATGTATATACTGCTGCCTCTTTTCTCTAATAATATTCTGGATGGAGTGAAGAACATAACAGGAAATAAAAACTTTCAGAGCAGGTATACGATTTATAACCTGCAGGGAAAGCTATCGTACATGCGGACAGGTAATAACATTTTTAAATTGGAAAAGTGCCCTTTCTCTTCATTTCCATCATCTACAGCAACTCTGGCTTTTAAGATATAATTTAAAGGTAAATGAAAGGTATCATCAAGCCAGGAAATTAGGATTTCCTCCCTATCACTCCCCCAAGAAGTAAAGAGTGGGAACAATTACATGGACAGCATGACTCCATTCAGTTTTGCGGGGTGAAGGGTGGCCGTCTTTTTGCAATATAAGAGAATGTATCTTATGTACTGAGTAGAGTTTGAAGTGATACGAAATAGACTTTATTGCAGATGATTGCAGGGAAAATTTTGAAACATCCTAACATCCCGAAGAGAAATGCATTATGTGTACTATCTCTAGCCTTTCAAAAAATGTTGCATGTTTGGGCAGTGCGATTGTGCTCACTCATATGCAAAGCAGGGGAGAAAGCTGTCCCTGGGAACTTCTGATGTGAATACACAAGACCTGCAAGGGTAGCTATTCACACTTAGCTATTCACCTGCATTCGTCCAACCGTAAAACTAGGAAAAATGAAGTTCTTACTAGACTCCTATGCTCTCCTTTGTGCCTCTGACTCTTATAATCTCCTTTGCATCTCTGTAATCTCTTAGTGTCCTTGATGCTCTGAAACAGCATGAGCACCAAGGAAAACATCTTCCTAGTTGGCTGTGTTCATTTATATATTCATAGCGAGTTCTGCTTATTCAGTTTGATGGAGAGCTGCAATACTGCTATCTTTCATTAGACAATAAGGCTATGACAAGCTGCACAGTATAAGGAGATCAGGATTACATGTCCTGTTGTTAACTCAGGATTTCTCCCTTCTGGTTCACGCTATATTGTTTGCCCTGATGTCAGCTTGTGGGAAGTCAGCAGGGCATGACCAAGACAGTTTTGAGTTCGTGTCCCACTTTAAGCCCAAACTGCACACAGAGGCATAGTTGTTCTAATGAGATCTTTGGGTTTCTTTGCAAAAATTTAAACAGAATGCAAAAATCAGAAAAACAAGTTCCAGGACTAACTCTTAGTCACTTTCTTCTTATGTACAAGTACAGACATTAATATAAGGTGGTTTGCTTCAGAAAATGAGGTGACCTTTTGTTCTTCCATGGCAACCCTGAGCCCTAAAGCAGAACAACAGCAAGGGGAAAAATAAAAGACTAAGGGAGTTAATATAACCTCCCACTTGCTTCACAGCAGGATAGATGAGTAACAAGTTACACAAGCACAAGATTCAAACGGCCAAGTCTGGCAATGCTGCCAATGCACAAACACTGTGGGATGCACCGTGTTATCAAGCAAAAGCATCGGTGGTCCCAGATAGAAGTGCAGAGTGAGGTGCACTGAAGCATTTTCACCAAGTATCTCGAGTCTCTAGGCCTGGGACGCGGGCAGACTGGGACTCCAGTGGTCAAGTAAAATTCAATCCTGAATGGACATGTCCCCAGTCTGATGTAAAAGCTGATCTGAAGTCCATTGACATTGGTGGGAATCTTTCCATTGATTTTGAGCGGTTTTGGATCAGGCCTTTAATCTCCAGGTCTGCTTGAAACAACTATCTATTTTAAGACACTTGACGCTGAGGACAGCTGTTATTGTCTCCTGCTTGCCTCACCATTTATAATGTTTTCAATCTGCTCTGATTGTGGGAGCACTGTTTTGGGCAGATCCTGACTAGCGTGTCAAGAGAGATTCCTCATCTGCAGTATATTAAGATTAGCTGATAAATTCAGATCACATTTGATTGCCAGCAAAAACCTCCAATGCTGATAAGACTGATGCTGTCATAATTTACTTAGGTAAATGAAACAGACAAAGAATCAAATCTATTAATTTCCCAAAGGAATTGCGTGGGAAAGGAATAAAAAATGGATTAGCTTTGCCGTTCATATAAATGAGTCCACTTTCTCATCTGCAGAGTTAGTACTTTTTTTTAAGGCCCCTGCTTAATTATTCAATAGCTTTACAAGAAAGGTAAGCACTTCATTTTTACAGCATCCCTGTGCATTAAGCGAAACATGGCCATTCCCACCTCACACATGAGAGCACTGAAGCACAGTGCAGGTGAGGGTGAGATTTTTCTAAAACTTCCCAGGGATAAAGGGTGACAGGGTGTGCAGTCTCAGTTTGAGGCTTACTGGGCATGCTTTTACACCAATAAACCCATTCTCACCCATTCTCAAAAGAAACACAGATGCACAAACAGCATCCAGTAATTTTAGTAATATTTAATTATCTAAGGGCTGTATTCATCTGCCCTGACTTAGACAACTAGAAGTTAGATGTGTAAGTCTGACTTAATCACCAAAAAAGACACCTCAAGAGGACAGTTCACCTCTCTCTAAGACAGCATGGGAGGTACGGCAGGGGAACAGCCCTAGCCAAATCTCGGTGGGGCCATTTCACACATTTGTGCCAAAAGCCAAGATCCTTGAGGGCAGCAGACGCTTGGAGACAGTAGATGCCTGTCCAGTGCGATACCCACCAGGTGCTCGGTGGGACTGATTTCCCTGGAAAGGAGAGCCTGCCTACCCCATGGGTAAGAAAGCAATCCCACAAGTGCCATGAGAACAGCGACTGGGGAGCTAGTATGGGCCCCAGGTGGGCAGCCCTCCCACACACCCCCATGCCATGCCACCATGACACGCCAACCGGCAGGCTGGGCAGAGACTGGCTTGAGCACCTGCATGGTGCTTTCGAATGACACAGCTGAGGGTGCTGAGAGTCTCTGGCAAATCCCAGGAGGAAACTATAGAAGACTGAGTACTGCAAAGTGCTGGGCCCTAAGACATGCCTGGAGGATGGGACCTGGGCTGCTGTATCACCTGAGGCTTCTTAAAACTCCTCTCTGTGCCACAGAGGTACCCGTGCACTCCTTCCTGAGCTGGACCCACGGACCTCTCTCTTCCTGTAGCTACCCATTGTAGTTTTCTTCCCAATCCTCACCTGAAAATACTCTGAAATTAATGTAAGCTGCAAAAAAATTGATTTTGTTACACCTCGGATTTCCATGGAAAGCCCAATAGTGGCCTTTTCCATAACAGCAGCGCAGGGAAATGGTTCCCAGTAGAGAAAAGCAGGGACGGGGCACAAAGATGTACATTAAAGAAAGCCTTTCTGTTTTTTCATGCAGACTGAAGCAGCTCTGATGTACGATGCTGTTTACATGGTAGCAGTGGCCTCCCAGCGTGCCTCCCAAATGACTGTCAGCTCCCTACAGTGCCACAGACACAAGCCATGGCGTTTTGGACCCAGATTTATGAATCTGATAAAAGAGGTAAGTGTAGACCATCTGCTTATGGTCAGCATAATCCTTCCTTTTTTCTTTACTGCACTGGCTTGTGTTGTTGCTCCCTGCTCTTTGTCATATGCTATGCTCCGGTTTCTGGCACTTGGATATCCAATTCTTCCTCACCTTCCTAGCAGAGAAACATTGATTTACAGACACAAGGCTGCAGCTTGCATTCTGGTGGAGACTTTATCTGGTCTTTCAAAAAAAGAAACTGCTAAACCCTAGGTGTGATAAAATCTCAGACTAATGCACCATAAGACTTCCCAGGTTTTTTTCTTGGTTAACGTTTATTATGGATGTTTATAATTTCTAAAAATATGAGATAACTAACAACAGCCATTCTAGAAATTGAAAGAAAAGTGAGTCTGTAGCTCTGGCTTTGTTTCACCACTTAATTCCAATTGTTTTGCAGATTGTTTGATCAGTAATCAATACCTCCTAAGAATCCATCACTGAGCTAGCTTGATCCACAGGTGTTCTAAAAAATACACATTTTAGCTGAAATGCCTTCACCCTTCCAAAAATTCAGCTTTTATTATGAATTTCAAATGGAAATTTTTCCTTTAGGGAAGAGTGTGGAAATGAAAATTGGAAATTGTCTGGAGTATCCTATATATATACTTAATCTTTTCCCGCAGTTTTTGTCCATGGCAGTGTGATTCCTATCGAAGCCACATTCATTAGCACTTGTGTAGGTGGAACAGGACTTGTAGGCTGAGGTACAAGGTAAGTGGTGGCAGCACGTCAGGGCATACACCTGAATCCAGAAGTATAGTAGGAGCAAACTGAAAGACAAGACATGTGGTGGTTACAGAACATGTAGAAGAGCTGTCATCACCTTCTCCAAACCTTTCCAAGTAAATTTTTTAAAATTGGCATAGACAATATACGACATGGTGATTCACCTACAGAGAAAACATTGAAAGTTCCTGAAACAGTACTCTCCACAGAGTGTTTTATGAATTTTAAGGTTTCCTTGTAAGCTTCTCTCTTTGAAAGTACAAAGAAGAGACAAGAGTTACCCCAGTACTCAGTGACCTGACTTAAGAATTAAGGAAACTTTGAGATACTTTCCTCACTGCAACACAATCATAGGAACACCCAGAGGAGTCAGGGAAGCAGCATTGGTAAAGATTATTTCTCTCACACTGGCATCAGCCATGCTGCATCCAGCTCCCCTGCTGGGGGGGAGGTGGGAAGACTGTAGCAGGAACAGTAAAAGACAGGAGAAAATTGTCCCAGAAGCGTCTGTAATAAAGATGAACTTCTCCTTCCCTCCCTTCTGATTTGATCTAAGTGGGAACCTTTGCTCTTCTACCTCTCAACCTCAAACTAAATGAGGTAGCATTGCTACTTACACAATTTCTGGTGCATTTTAAGAATAATTATAATGAAATTGAAAGTTAGCAAAAGACTTTGTATCAGTGAATGTGCCTGCATAATTCTACAGTGGTGACCTACTTATTTTGGGTGATGCTAAGTATATAGCATAAGGGTCCTGGAATCCTAAGCCAGAAAAAGTGCTTTGACTAAGAGTACCAGACGTATCTCAGCAGATCCTATTCAAAGCTTAAACAGTTATACAGTTCACATTCATCATGTACAGCTCGCTTCTCTTGCATGGAGTGAGAGATGTGAGCTAATTACCGATCGTTTTGCAGATAGTGTCTTTCATGGTCAGTAAAACACTGATTTAAATACTCCAAGAGTCTTATCTTCCTGTTTCTGTTGTAGCCAAAAAAGATGGTTGTTAAAAGTAGAGAATAAGGTTTAATAAGACAGTATTACATTTCCTGTAAAGGCTATAACAGGTGTGGGAAACTAAATAGCAAACGCATTTGGACCTCCCTGGTTCATGTTAGGATCTGGTTTCCTCAACAAGGATAGATGAACTTTATAAATTAGGAATCCGGTTAATAGGTATGAAGAAAAACAGTCAAGCAGGCAGAATGATATTTTGGGCCTACATAAATACACTTTAATTTTACTATTTTGTGATATGGTACTGAAGGTCTGTGAAGGCATTTTACAGACTGGTCTGAAGACAAATATTCTGTACTTCAGGCTAAATAAACAGCTTTCAGACAAAGATGTTGCCTGCAATGAATCCTGCAGGTGCCAGAGCTTAGCAAGTACTTCAATGGCTTTGTGGTGGGTTTTTGCATTTTGTTTTAGTGGTGATAAGAACTGCAGTCATCTCATTTGCTTTGTGGGCCAGTGCTATAAAATGCCAGGCTGATGGTAATAGAAAGGACCTCAGAACCCCCCTGGACATGAGCAGAGGTTAAGGTGGAAAGCCTCTGACTTGTATAGAAGCTCATAGGCAGCTTCTCTCTTCACTCAGGAGATGGCAAATTAATTTTTTTCAGCTTGTCACTGTCCTGTTGGGAAGTCAAGGTTCAGGTCATATCTGGTCTTCAGGTAGACATGAGTTAGCTTCTTCCTGAAAGCAACAGGAAAGTGGACATCTTAGGGCAAAATATTGCCTTTTGATTCATGCTGATCCGAATGCATGTGCATTGGAGTCGGTTTCTGAATTTTCAGAGTACATGAAAAAAAAAGATGGCTAGTTTAATGTGAGAATACTGCTGTCTTGACCTTAGGACTTCAGGTAAGTGTACCAGGTAACAGCAGTAGCAGATCTACTGCCTATTTTTCTTAATGACCAAGACTTGAAGTGCTACCAGCAACACTATAGGAGAAAAGCACTAACAAACATTTCTGAGGTTACAGAATAATCAATTACAGCAACAAAAAGAGTAATCTTCTGTGCTCTAAAATCTCATGAGCTAATGCTGATTGTAGGAAGCATTTGGAAATTTGCAGAGAAAAGCAAGCCTGACCAAAGCCCCCCAGCCCTGGGGACAGCTTTGAGGTCAGAGAGGTCATCAGCTAGTTCCCACGAAGGAGGATATTACATAAAATACACTGTCTGGGATCAAGACTCTTCTACAATAGTTCATTAATGCCTTTTTAATGAAAAGTAAATCCTTGTCAGAAGCTTTTGTCTCTCAGTGACCTAATGTCATTCATATCTAAATGATATTTTAATCTTTTAGCCCTTATGGAAGCATTTGCAGGGAGTACGTCTTACCTGTGCCCAGAAAGAAAAAAGAGGTTGTTGTCTCTCTTCAGAGAAGGAATAGGGAGAGAAAGGATGATTCCACCTTTCCTAAAAGGAAAGCGTGTGTAAACGTGAAACAGGTGTTTATAATTGAATGGTCAAATTCCCTGGTCATGTCCCCTTTAAAACATGAGGTAAGCCCCATGATTGTCTGTTATTCAATTATCATCTAAACCAATGTGAGCTCCCCTCACTCAAATCCAGTAACAATTAAAAGAACGACTGCATAGAGAAGCATTTCAGAAGATAGAGATGCAGACTTTATCTTGAGTGACTTCAGCAAATCCCCTCAAACTGAATCACACACACAAATTTCAAAGATTAAAAGAAATCTGAAGCATTTATATCTACATTTCAGTTTATGTTGTGGTTTTAAGAAGATACATTTCAAGCACATCTAGTTAGTTGAGACCAGGAGTGAGAGGAATCCATCTAGATTCTGCATCAAGCCACGGAATACAGACTTCCTTTCATGGGGTGACATTAAAAGCTCTCAAGAATCCTCTGAGCTGAAACAATTCTTTGTGTAGGCTAATGTAAAGACCTCAGAAAGCAACAAGGTAAGTGCACTTGGTCATTCAGGCGCTACTATGTCTGTAAAACTTTCAAGCCTCCGTCTCAACTTATTTGTAATAATTCTTCTGAGTGAAGAAGTCCCAGTTAGACTGGAAAGCCAACCTCGTTCAAATGCCTTCAAGCTCAAGAAACTCTTTCCTTAGAATTTATAAAGGGTTTTCCAGCCCTCTGCTAGCTGATTCTTGTTTCTACAAGTAATAAATGGTATGCCACATAGAATGTCTCTGGCCTGCAACAAAGAGAAGGATTAGTAAAATTAAGTCCCTGAAGAAGGCTGCTTAAATTCTCACATCATTTTTCATTGTTAAAGATTTAAAATGAGACCTTAATTTAGCTTATTTGTATACAGGAAGAGTACTGTAAATGTTGAACATATTCTACAGTTTTTAAAGCATCTAGCACTGTGTGACTCTGGTCTGTGGATGACACTCTGCTTCAAGAGTAAAATTGATTAAAGAAAAAAGACATATCCAGTCCTTCCCTGTACAAGAGGACAGCAACTGACTCAGCATCAAGAAATGGAATTATGCAACAAAGCCATCTTTACTATCTTAGGTTGTTATTTTGCCTGCTTTTTGAAATCATAATGATAATTCAGAGTATGGTACTCTGTTTTCTGGTTACATTGGCTATAAATGTTTTTATTTCATGTTTCTTCTTTACAAAAAGAAAAGAAAAAAAAACGTATCCTATATACAGAAGAATGTAATTCCTGGAATCTTTTCTTCCAAACTCAAGGCATTTAAGCAAATGATAGCCTTGCTCTGTAGAGGAAGCGGCCTCTCCATCAGCATAATTAGGAAGAATGGGAAACAAGGAGGCGTTATAATTTCCAGTCACCACAAAAAGAGCTGGGAAGACCTGCACCACAGGAAAAAGGTCCCGACAATCCTCTGAGCTGAACCACTTCTTCATATAGACTAATGACCATAGAAAGCAACAAGATGGGTGGACTGGTCATACAGGGAATACCATGACTGTATATCTTTCAAGCCTCTGGCTCAACTTATTTGTAATAATTCTTCTGAGCGAAGATGATTCAGTGTGTTAGTCACTTGCTAGCCCATACTTGCCTCCAAAACCAGCTGCATGTCTACCTCACCTGTGCTGAGAGTGTAGAAATGATTTAAAAACTCCTGTCTGTCCTGAGGTATCTGCTATATACATGCTTATTTTAGACCTGATTGATCTACAATAAGAAAGTAGTAGATTTCTCTGTTTTCTC
>VYZW01051298.1:1226-35167 GCA_013401315.1 Balaeniceps rex
TGAAAAATATTACCTGGAATTGCTGGTTCGTCCCTGAGGCGATGGAGATTCTCTCTTCACTGTTGGGCTGTGCTTAATGACTGAAGACTTTTGATCCACAAGGGCTCGTCTGTTTCCTAAACAGGAGAGGAAACATGATGAGAGGAAGGGGTGGGAGGAAAACAGACTGTTCCCAGGACAGTAACAAGCAATGCTAAGGTTGGCTAACACACCTATTTGGATTACAGGTAACAGACTTCAAACAAAATGGAAACTCCAAAAAAGCAGCAGCGTATATCATATTCTAGCATCACACATCGGCAGAAAACAGTAATGGGAGTAATGCAGAGAGAAAAAGAGAAGATGGTAATGGGAGCAGGAGGTGAAAGGCAGGAAAAGTTTTGTTGTTCAGCATGCAGGTCCACAACATGAACCATCTTCAAATTAGTCACTATATGTAAAAGCATAATGCATTGGGGGTGACTAGTATAGATCATGTGGTACTGGTTACCCAGTGAGAAAGGTAGCCCAAAGTCAGGCATAGGGAATGCTGGAAATTGTTATATCATGCACAGCTCATGCTGTAGGGAACCCACCTTCATTGCTTACTGGGCCAGCTTCAGTAATAATCTCCATTATAGTATTTAACCCAAATACTGGGACACAAAATATACAATTAGTAGTGTACTACAATATCTACACTCCCCACCATCAGCATCAAAAGAATCCAACTACCAGCTTCTTCCCAGCCCTCCCTCAAAACAAAACCCAAATGATGCTAGAGCAGGAAGGATGCTTGAAAGCCCAAGACAACAAGGGCCAGCTTAATTAATCTTAGAGATAGTGCTTGACTTGAAATTTGGCATCGTGGAACCAATGTATTGCATCTTCAAGGACATTATTGCACATATTGTATTTCAAGGGCACTATCAAAAACATCTGCATCACTGAGGAAAAAGTATCAATGGATGTGCATGAAATAAAAATTAAAAAGGAAGATGGAAAGTGGTCAAACAGCAGCAGTGAGATGGAGTCCCAGCATCATTTCCCATTACAGTTAGAAACACAGCGTACCACACACACTTGGTAAGAACAAGTTAATGCAGCAATTTTACACCTGTACAACAGAGACAAAAACATTTAAAAACCAGTGAAGTGCCCAGTGGGAATCCCAGTGAGCCAGCATGCACATGTAAATGAACACAAACACACACACACTCTTGCACATGCATAAAACAGACTGAGCTACTCCACGGAAAACCCATCCTCATATCTGCATAGTAACATTGAAGGCCCTACAGGATTACAATAGTCAAGAAAAGAACACCAAAGTGCAGAAGATGAGGCGCAAAGCATGAACGTGGAATGGCAAACCCCATCACTGTTTTCTTCCAATGCATGGAATCAGTCATTAAGTTTACCCATGGAAATAACCCTGACATGAAGCACGTTTCTTATCCAGTACAATTGGACATGAAAACGTAACCAACTGGTAAAAGGTTGTCAAAAACAGCTGTGCAGAGTCTCTGCTAGTGTTTTCACCATACCAGTCCTCTTCCTCCTCATTTTACACACAGGGAATGATTACTTGTCTCAAAAACAAAGTCCACAGCAGAAACACAAAAACCAGCTTTTGGCCTTTGTTTCTACAGAGTCAAAGGTCAGCAAAACATCATACCAACCTTCATCCACATCCCTTCCCACTTCCAGATTAAAGTAATCTTTACCGATGAAAATGATGAGGAGGAAAAAATAAATGAAAAATATCAACATATTAAAACAAAAGCAGCAAGTTCTAATCAGATAGAATAACTCAAAAGGTAAAATAAAACCTTTCTCCAGTTTAGCAACTAAAAAGGTCTCAACATTAAAACACCAGCACGTACTCAGTCACCCTTCTGTTATTACATCTGGTACAAGGACGACCAGGCTGTCTAATTCCCCATGGTAAGAGGGTCATTTCTCTAGTGCCCATTCAGACATGTTATCTAATGATACTGCAGACAAACAGGAGATGTTCCAATGAAAAGATTGTGGACATAAGTTAGGGATCGATCTTCACTCTGAATGAGCTGAAGTATGGTTATAATTTGATTTTGATAAGAAATTTTCTATTTAGTGAACTGAAAAGACTATAAACACTTTTGAAACCTACGTAAACTGCAGTCGCCATGGGAGGTTGGCATTATCCCCACTTACAAATGCAGCATCATTGTGCTAACAAGTTACCTAATCATGAAGATAGTGGCAGTACAAAAGTAGGACCTACCTCTTGGTTCCCATTCTTTACACTAAATACTTAAAAATAAAACAAAACAAAATACAAACCAAAACCAACATTCACAGTGCATCCATTAACACAGGCTAGACTAGCCAGTCTCCCATCCCAACACAGCCCAATTGTTGGGAAGAAGTCTGACTGAGAAATATCAAGACAATTTACTGTCTTGATACTTAACCCAGGTACTACGCAAACTACCAAAATGTGTCACCCCCAGAATTCCTGTTAGGGGTAAGACCTCAGACTGCCAAGTCACAAGAACTGTGAAGGCTGTAGAAGACAAAGGAAAAAATGGTTACCTTTCAGGCTGGGAAAGGGAGTATTCTTGTCTCTCCCAACTTTGGTCGGTAGGGCTAAGTTGGACAGACTGAAACTTGTGCTGTGGTTTCTGTACAGGCTGCCTATGACAGAAGAAGAAAACAATTAAATGCCTAATGCTCACTGCACACCCCTGAACTTCCTAAACTTCCTGTAATTCACCTTCTTATTCCAGATCCTTAATGATGAAGTTCTTCTTTATTACCCAATAATATGTATGTCTCACAAGCATAACATCATCTCATTTACATTGCAACCACATCTGTAATCAGATTATTCCAAATTGTACAAAACCATAATTCTTAGCTTTTATGTTACAATCATTGCTGTTGTATCTTTGAGTCTTAAATGTAACAGCAATATCCACCTGTCTTCCTGCACTTAAACAAGTAACCTCAGGTCAGCTGTGTCTTCTAGTTTGATCCTCTTTTTAGGAGCAAATGAATGGTAGGGGCCACATGAGAAAACAGGATGACAGAAGATCTCCAAAATATGTAATTCTGAAGTGATGATTGTGCACTGTGCCCTGTGAAACACTGTAAATCTGCCACAGAAGCGTGCTTTAAAATAGAAGCTTTCAATTTATTAGGAGAAAACAAAAGTTCTTCCTAGTACAGACAGATCTTAGGAACACAATAATGCATCATGATCTGGTTAAGCCTGTAGACAGCCTGAAAGCATCTCATGTAGATCAACGAGCTGATTAACACTTCAAGATGTTCATTTAAAATGTCAGCGCACTATTTCAATTTGATTTGGTTCTTTTTTTGCAGCCTTATTTTAGTAACAATCATGTTACCAGAAACATCCAATATACTTTCCTCCCTGCTGCAAACTTCTTGCACTGCTCCCCACTATAGTGCAAGACTCAACTGGCCATGTCTTCTTTCACTCATTAAAAAACTCTAGATTAGTTTTCCACACCTGTGGATTTTATTATTAAAATATAATTGAAAGTAGGTGAGCACAGTCAAGAAATTGAATTTAGCACCTAAACACAAAACATGGTAGCATGGAAGGCATACTACTGCTAACATTTTTGTACCAACTTCATGAAATTGCACAATTTTTTGTTTAAATGAAACAGAAAGAATTTCTGATGTGCCCTAAAGTGCCATATAACTAAAGGGCCTAATCACAAAACTAAAGTCTTCTTACTGAAAAATACATAAAGCAGTAGTTATCAGCAGTGTAAGTTAAAATCGGTCCTGTGGCTCCCAACATAACTTCTGGAGAGCTGGTAACAATTTGCTAACCAAGTCATTCTCTTGACCCGACATCCCTCTATTCCATCTCTCTGTAAACTCTAATATAATAAATAAAACCAGCTTAATGAATGCATTAGTACATACTTGCAAAAGACATGATGCCCCCAAAACCTTCACTGCTGTTGTTGGAGACAGTAGAGTTTGGGGAGCTGGCCCTGGAATCTGAATCTGCATCAGAATCATTGGCCAGTTTTAAACTGTTTGGACGGAGTAACTTCTGAGACCTTTAAAGAAATTAAGTACAACTGTTATTAGCTTTTCCCCTTCCCACCCCAAATCAACACATTGTATGATTGTGGGAGATCGATGCTGTCTCATTCCTCATCAGTTTTCTCCACACCACCCTTACCCGGTGGGAAACAAAAAAAGAAAAAGAAAAAAGGAGAGAATTGAAGCACCTTTTCGTTCAGGGTTTTATCACCTTTCAGGGCATGCTGAAAACTTGTCTGCAAAAGGGCATAGGTGGATTTCAGGGTGAGAGGGCTCTGCTTTGAGAGCAATAACAAGAAAAGCCAGTGTCATCAATCACTATAGTATCTTTCCCTCAGAAGACAAAGCTTCACCAAAAAAAGAAAAAAAAAAAAAAAATATCACTCAAAGGTTTCCAGAAATCAGTAGGTGATATACTAGAATGTTTCCAGGAAGAACTGATAATTCTGTTAGCTCCTACTGCTTACATAAAAGCAAGGAACTGAGGGAACTGAGCAAGCGCCTTTACTGAAACCAGAAGGGTTTACAGAATTTCAATATTAAGTGGAAGCGATCAACAATACATTTCAGGTGCAAAAGACATTTGAACGAATGAATGTTAAACTACATGAAGCAAATGCAAACCCCAACAGTGCTGTACAGAAGGGCAGGAGACAAGGAAGACTCACCTGCTTCCGTTTAGATTCTGGTTAAATCTTGGGGTGTAGCTCTCTTCCTGCTCATCATCTTCATCCTCCGTAGGAAAACCATACTGTGGTTCAAAGTATGGATTGTCATACTCTCGCTTCCTCACCGCCCCTTCTGAGGAGCTCATGCTGCCAGCTGCGCCGTCGCTCTCACGACGATCCAGGCTTATCTTGGGAAAGCTTGGTTGCAGTGGCAAGGAAGGGAGATGGTTTGAAAATCCAGCAACCAACTTCTCTTCCATTTCTGCTGAATCTGCTGACTCCTGTGGACCAGTCAAATCATTGATCTGTTCGCTAACTTGCGTTACGTACAACTGAAGGGCAGGACAAGAACAATTATTTCAAACTGAAGTCTGCAGGGTCCTTACTGTTTTTACTGGGCCCCAACCCCATCCCTACTATCCGTGGCTCTAATCTAGGATTTTATATACACTGCAGTATTTGTCCATTGTTCTAGGGACTCACTCCTCTGTAAAACAGATCTTACTGGTAAGTGTTAGCTGAGGATAAGGGCTCTCCATTATCCTGTTTTGTGGTTATGCAAGCAACTCCCATTCTTCCTAAATGACCACAGATTCAGGAGTTTCCCCACCCCACTCCCTGTTCCTCTAACACATCAGGTCTTTCCAGACTCTGTAAAAGCAATTCCTGCAGTCACAACCTGGACCACTGCTCTCTGTTAATGCTGCTTTTTTCAATGCATGGGAGCTTTTATGTACAGGAATGCTCTATCCCAGCACAAGAGGGTACCAGTAAACTCCACCTTGCTCAGAAAGTGCAGAGAGCATGTAATTTAATCTGTGCATGTTTCACAGTCCTATCAGCTTTTGCCCTTCTCAGAAAGAACCACGTGCATTCTCCCATTCTTTATATCCTAATACGCTGATCTTGGGCTGAACTCATCTCAGTACACACATGATTCACTCCATGTATGACAGTGCTGGGGCTGCTACTGGCTGTAGTACTGGAACTTGAACGAGGCTGGTTGTTCTCTTGGGAGTTTTCGCTGTCCATGGCCTGTTCATCCAGATCCCCTGAATATTCTTGAAAATCATCAAATTCCACTTCACTAGCATCACCAAGGGCTGCGTGAGTCAGGGGGTCAACATCTGAAAACACATCATTTTCCATTAAAGAACACTGCCTTCCTCAGCCTTTTGCCCATGTACTTAAAGACCCCTAGCAGGTGAGGACTGCTCAGGAGAATAAACTTGCATAAAAATTTAGGTTGTAGGGGGCTTTTAGGGGTCACCTAATTCCAACTCTCTGCTCAAAGCAGGGGTAACTTCAAAAGTTAAAGCAGGTTGCTCGGGGCCTTGTCCCACTGAGTTTTGAAAGTCTCCAAGGCTTGACATTCTACTGTGATCCTGGGAACCTGTTTAACTACACTAACCATTAAGATCTTTCCCTTATGTCCAAGCCCAATTTCTTCTGTTGCAATGTATGATTATTACCTCTTGTCCTGGGGATGTAGGAAATGTGTTGGCATTCCTAGATTTAGTTTATTGAAGAGAGTGAGAGTTTCCCACTCTCACAAGAGAAGCTATTGCTGCAGCCTCCACATAAGCCACAGAGAATGCATCTTCCTGTCCCCACTAGGATAGAGTGACTCATTAAAGCCAGCACTGAGAACCAATATGCGGGGGCAGGAGAAAGCTCGTACTCTGCTGCCCATGTTGCACAGCATCTACTGGCAGCAGCAGGTTGTTTCCAGATCTAGTGAGTCAGTTTGGTTCAGCAGCACCTATTTCTGTTCTTCCTCCTCCCAGTGTCCTTTGGAGGGCATTGTTTATAAGCAGGAGAGATGTCTTTTTTCAGCCTACCCCTGGACATTAAAGAAGGAGTATAGAAGACACTTCTACCTCAGAGCAAGACTACAATGGAACAATACTTTGCTCTGATTCAGGAACTTAGGGGACGCATTTTTCCCACAGTGCAGATGAATGGGGAAGAGGGACCTATGTGGACCTTGTGAAAGTACAGCTCAAAGTTACTCACTTGGGGTATCGCCATTAATGTCACATTTCATCATCTCACTGACAAAGTCACCAAGGGAGGAGTAGGAGGAACTTGAGTCGTCATAGTCGATACTGTCACTGCCACTGCCACAATAGGTGAGAAAGAGAGATGAAAGGCAGCATAACAGCAACAGCAGGGCCTGATGTTTCAAAGATGTGAATCAGCACTGTTTTCATGGGCCTCTTAAAAATCTCATGATATTACAGTCTCTACAAACAAATTTCTGGCAAGAGTCAGAAGCCAGCTTCATGAAAGGTCAGAGCAAATGAAATAACTCTGAGGTACGTCAAGAGACATACAGGAAGACATTTAAAGGCTCTCAGCAAAGCTAATGAGGTCAAGCATAAGTGAGCAGGGAGTAGTGTATTAATTCTGTGTGTGTGTGTGCGTGCATGTAGGATGACTTCAAGGGAACTGGAAATCACAAGTAAAAGCATTCCCTTTTTATACTAATGATAAATCCCACTCTGTCAGGACCACTGGTGCAGTGTAGAATGTAAAAGATGTGCAAGTCTGAGCCTAGAAAGATCTCCCAGGCTAGCAGAGAATGAAGAATAATAAAACTAGATGCAAAATTCTGCGAAATATGGCCAAAACTACTATAACAAAAAAGTTTACTCCCATTTTACTGAACACACAAGGAGGTCTCAGGCAGAACTATACGCACCAAGTAGAGATTTGAAAGAGTGGTAGGATGGGTGGGAGTACTTGTAGTACTGCAATAGAAATAACCAGAAAAAGAACAGCATGGAAGAAAAAAGCATTAGGGTGGGAGGAAATACCAAATGTTAAGTGGCATACAGGTAGAAAAAGAAAACAGGAAAATACAAATGGAGAATCACATTAAATGAAGGCTTGAGAAGACACTAACAAAGGGTTAAGAGGTTGCTGTGATGACAGAGCAATGAGACAATTTACTTCAGTATCAGTATTCTGCCCAGACAGAAGAAGTGAAACAGCAACAAAGGCTGCAAACGAGAAGTAGGAGAGGCCCAGCGATCTGAAGTAACTATCATGTGGCTAGGGTTATGCTCCCCACTAACCTGTCATCAGTGGGGTCAGAGTCTGTTTCTTTCTCTACTGGGACATTCAGTGCTTCAGCCAGCTGTGAATTACTGTCATAGACACGATAGTGGATGGGCTGCAGCTGGTGAGCATACCACTTCGGTTTGTCACCAATCAGTGCTGGGTCAAACATGTCTGCACAACAAAACAAGGAGAGAGTTAATTGAACTAATTTATTGGTGTCAAAGGCTTCACTCACAGTGAGGCTACCCCCTACTAAGTCTTGCACAAAGGAAAAGACAGTCTCTACTCTAAGAAGCCTACAAGACTTCTCCATAACCAAATAAGACAAGAGGTAAAATTAATTGGAGGAGCGAGTGGCTAATAGCAGGGCCAACTTGGTAGAAACACATGAGGACATACATAAAAATAGAAAAACGTTCCTTGAACATTCCCAGCAGGAATAATATGGTGTACAACTAAGTCCTTCCCTAGAATTTCTTTGCTTTTTAAGTTCCTGCATTACATCCAAGTGCAGGAAAGGCAAGACCAAAACTTACTGTTATGAATTCTTTGGAAAGCATAGTTAGTAGGGTTGAGTGACCATTCTCCAAAGTATTCTACTGCCTGTGTCCTGGAAAGCTTATCTGCAAAAGGTGTTTGCTTTGGCCTAGAGGCAAGAAAAGAATTTGCCTGGAAGGCCACCACTGGTCTTGGGAAGAGACGAAGAGTGCGAGTATGCATCTGGAAACCTTGCAAAACATTTGGTGAGTTGAAGAATCTCACCATAGCAACCCTAAAAAGAAAGAGAGGACAATATATCAGATAAAAACACAGAACACAACAGAAAAGAAGGCAGAGAGCCTTTAAAAGGTATGCAGTCGGCAATCTTTCAAACCTTTGAAGAATGGCAACCCAGTACGAAAAATTAAGTCTTCCTAGAAAACAGTTGTCTTTAAGAAAAGAAAAAGAAAAAAAAGAAAACAAAAAACAAAAAACAAGAAATCACTTTGTTTTAATTCACCACCTCAACACCAAGACCCACCCAATGAGAGACATCGTTTTCATATCCACTAGCTGAGGTGACAACTAAGTCTCCAGCTTTTTTTGTAGTTCAAGTGATTTAAGCTGAGGATACAATATCAGACTGACAAGTCCAGGTAAAGTGGATGATCTACACGAAAATGCAAGAAACAAAACACCCCCTCAAGATACATAGTTATGCTCATGCAGTTAATAGATCTGAGATAAACACTGTAATTTCTGCTCTTTTTTTTTTCCCATGATGTAAAGTAGAACCTGCAGTAGAACCTGGAAGATGCTGCTTCCACCACAGGACCCACAGAAGTGTCTGTGCTGCCTTCAAGTGCAAACTTTATGAAGACTCAACACTAGCTTCCTGTTCAGCCTCACCTGGTAGCTACATCCACAGAGTCCACATCATTTCCATAGATCAGAGGGTTGAATTCTGTGGAGGGAGTAGACTGCAAATCATTCTGCGGTCTTCCCAGCAGCAGTGGCACCTCCTGCCCCTCATGGAACTTCTCTAGATTAAGAATGGGCTGAGTATTCAGACTCATGCTGGCCAGTGCCTAACAAAGGACAACATTATGCACACATTCAGCAAGAAAAGTTATTCAAGGAACAAGAGAGAGATCAGAGCTACCCTGCCCTCTAGGCAATTGCAACAATTGTGCATGCTCCATTAGTCTGTCTTAAACCATCTCCTACGCTGAGTCGACAAATATCTCCAGGCCCTCCTTTATGTGGATTGTCAAAACGATCTCCTCAATGCTGAAACAGTCCTGGAGCCAGCGAAGGGGTAGCACAGAAGTCCACTTTGCCAGATCATTCATGACATGAAAACAGACAGTCCGAATTGGACCACTAGTAGTATGGCACTGTGTACAACTTATTGTAGAGTTAATCCCATGTGTAATTTGAATACATTGTGGGACCTAGAGGCCTTGAAACTTGCCTTGCAACTTGGCCATTCAAGCAGTGAGTTTGATAACCCAGGACAATGTGGAGACACCTTTACATGGGCATCTGCCTGTATCCCTGCAAACCTCCACTTCCCATCTGAATGAGGTCTTCATCTCTCCATAAAGCTACCATCCTCTTCAACCCTCATAACATCTTCAAGGATATGCACTGGAGCAGCACAAGTGGTAAATCAGTCTTGGACACCCAGACTAATTCTAAATCTTCCTCATTTCTCCCATTTGCCCACTGAGTCTCCATCTTTTTATTTTAAAAATAAATAAGTATATAAAACAAAACAAAAACCAAAACTCCAAAGGAAAAGGGTAAAATGGAAAATTGAGGGGAAAAGAATAAAATAAAGGACCTGGTTGTCAGGAGTGAGCAGCTGTTTCTGAGTGATTGCAGTCATGCTAACCAGACACTGGAGGCAAGATGGAAGATCATATGATAACACCAGCAACCCATCAGAGCCAAGACGAACACATGACCACAGAGAAACAGATGGAAGGGAAAAAAAAAAATATCTATTACTACCAAATATCACAAATGAGAGGAAATAAAAGGGACCACAAAATAGGCACATCTTGGGAGAGAGGTCTAACTGCCCCACCCCCAAACATTCACATCTGGCCACTTTGGAAAGTGGAAAGGCTGCTGTGCTTATTGATACAGCTAAGAAATTTCTACTGCAGCTTAAAAGCAGATATCCTGAATTTTATTCATTGACACTAAGACCCAAAGGCACACAAAAGTGTTAACCTCAGTGATGCAGGCCACAATTTAGACTTCTCTACTTTGTACAGCAACGAGCAGCACTCCTTCTCCTTTGCCAATGGTCAACTCTTAATGATAATGCCTACAGGAATACATAGGGATGCAACCTGAATTTGGGTGAACACTGAGAATTTTAAATATGTCTTCAAGGAAATTGCAATTTGTTCTTCTGATATCCAACTTTGCCCAAGTGAGAGAGTTTTGCTGAATAGTGCCTGAAATTGCAAGGGGGTGAGGCAGAAGTGGGGGGAAGGTGGATCTAACAAAACTCCAAGCAACATATCGCTTTCATCTGTGCTGACAGCAGGTACTGGGGTATCATAGAGGTTACACACTTTGTTCTCCTGGTCTCCGAGGAGAGAGAAAGAGCAGGACTCATCACATTAGTAACACACTTTACCTTTAGATACTGCATGCAGCATGCATAAGGAAAACAGAAATAAAGAGATAAAACCTGCTTGACACAATCAGCCAGGATGACCCAAGCTGATTAATGGCTTAGCAGGACCTGAGAGGAGAGACTGAGACCTCACACACAGATCTGTGAATGGAGGGGAAACAAAGATGATCATAGCTTGATGGATCAAGTCAGAGTTTAAAGCCCACATAGCAAATGTAAAGGAGGAATCTGGAACTTTCTGCACCAACTGGAAACAAATTAGCCCAAACAACAGTAAAAAACAGAAACCCTCTGTTGCATCCAGGAGCATTTAAAATTATCCCTCACCTGGCTAAGAAATTAACTGCAGTTATAAGCCTCAGTGACCACTCACTTTTCCAAATTAACTTTCTTCATTAAGATAGAAAAGCAGCAACTGGATACCTACCACTTAACATCTATATCAACTGATACTGCTTTTCAAGCTCAAAATGCTGTTGTATTCTAACATGGAGGATGTTCTAACTGGCAAACTGTATGAAAGAGGCCTCTTAAACAGGTTGACAGAAAATTCCTAGTCCTGTGCTTCCCCTACAAATGACAAAGGTGGAAGCAGCAGAGACAGCAAAAGATGGAACAGGTAACAAAAATTACAATGAAGTCCTCTGGAGAAACTACAGAGAGATCTGAAACAAGATGAAAGTCTCAGATTTAGCTTAGTCAGGAGAAGACAATGTTAGCAAGTCATACAGCACAGGAAGCTCAAAAGACGACACCCCTGTAACGTTGTTTAATCAGCCACCCTATTGATTATCCCATCTCCACATTCTGAGAAGTAGATTTCTGCATGACTGACCAAGGGGCACTTTCTTGAACAAGAGTATTCTAATACATTTTCACATCCATGTGATGTGCCAGGATACACACTTGCTTTTAACACATTTTGCTTCACGTTTGCTGACTTGCATTCTTGTCCAGTATAGCAGAAGAGCTGTGCAAGACTACATCTGCTAAGTTCTACTGAATCCGAGTCCTTTCCACAAAGTGCTTATTACCTGTTTCAGATGCTTTTTCAGCTCTGAAGCTTCTGGTTCTGGCAGTGCTGGCAAAGATTCTGCATTTGTGGGAACGATCACCTGGAATTAAGCACAGCAACAGACTAAAAATTCCCCACCTGTAGCCATTTCCAAAACAGAATCTCCTGAATCTCCACCACTCCAGAGACCAAGGAATAAAAGCCATGAAGTAAAATAATTAATTAAAAAAACCACACAACCCCCACACACAGATACCTGCATCAATACTTTGATTTTCACTTCTTTATGGTTGTTATTGTTTACAATATCAAAAACAATGGAGGAATTACTTTATCATTTACCACAAAAAAAGAAGTTTGAATGAACCCACACCCATCCTTCGGAATTTCCATCAAGTAGAAGATGTTATACACATTTTCCTTGAAATAGCCTCACTCATACCCCAGTAGAAAGCAGGATACATAGTCCCATTTGAATCATGACAACCAATGTGGCTGGAAGGCTCTTATCAGATTGGGTTTCTTAAGTAGGGCTACAAGAGACAGGGTCGAAAATACTCAAGACAGTTTTATCATTTGTTTGAGGATTTATCTTCTAATGATATAGCCAAATGGATTAACTGAAAAAGAATGCCTTATGAGCAAAAGAAATGGGGACCTCAAGACAACAAGGGATGGAATCCTAAACTTTAAGACGGGAGTGGCAAAGGCAGACTGAGGCCAGGCATTCTTAAATTCTCAGCGGGTACATTGATGAAAGTGCATAGTTCCCTGGAAACAAAGCCACAAGTCCTTATGGGCACCACTTACCCTATTGGTATCCAGGTCAATAAGCCATACATCATCAGGCATTTTAAAATCCAGTTTGTAAAGAAAGAAACTTGCTGGAACACCAATGATATAAGGTGTAGGGGCTAGAAGCAACTGAGAGAAAGAGAGACTTTAATAAGGACAAGATCTGCATTTGATATCACCATGTTCTTCCCAAGTATTTATTTATTAACTACAGTATGTTTATAGCAGAGGAGACAACACATAAGGCATTGATAAATAAGTAATTAATTCCATACAATAGAAACATTTCAAAAAAAAAAAAAGGGAAGAAGAAGAAGAAAAGCTCCTGCTCAGAGAGCTTCGATTTTCATCTAGAAGAAAATAAATTTCTGCCTCCTGTGCCCCACCCGCCCAGGGATGTAATTTATATGGCTGCATGGCTCTTTTGACAAAACTTAGCTAATCTAACAGCCTGCCACATCTATCGTGGACCAAGAAAAAAGATGTTCAGAGTAAGAGCCTAACTAAAGAAGCAGCAAGTCACAGATGAATACACCCCCAGCTCAAACTGAGTCTGTGCCACTGTAAATATGGCTTTACCCTTGCAAGGGCTTTACCCTTACCCTTGTAATGGTAATTTGATTTCAAAACAATAACATCTCTAGGAAGCAGAAGAAATAGACACATTTTTTCAAACGTACATGGAAAACCTAAGGGGAAATTCAGGTTGTTTCTGATAAGGGAATCAGCAGAGGGAAAAGGTTTAAAAGGCATGTAGCAGCTTGAGACCAGTGGCTTGGGACGCTAATTTATTCTTTAAATCTAGAACAGCTGGTCACCTCCAAGGGGCAGTACAAGAACAAACCTGCAGCATCAGTTGCGGCATAGCACTGAAGTAGTAAGATGGCCTGAATTCTATCTTTCCAAGCAAAACAATGAGCTCCTGTGGAGAGCCAACTATTGGTAAAACCCAGGCTCCCAGCTGAAGTAACTCAACACTTCATATGTCTGAGGAGAACAAATTGCAGTCAATAGTGTCTAAACTCGGAATCAAGAGCCCTCAAGCGTCCTTAAATATTACTCTGGACCCTCCCCAATAAACCTTAATACTCAGTTGGGGCAGGGGGGGTAAATACTCATCATAACATTGTGGATCTATGGCCTTTCAGTCCATTGCTTGTGAACTACTGTGAACTACTGCTTTGAATCATACTATTCACTAAGCATGCTTTGAAGATATCCTAAGTAAGTGGTGTTACCTATGATTTAAATAGTGGTGCTCAAAGAACATTCTTTGCAAGGCAGACTTTGCTACAATCCCCAAGAAAACAGCAGGAAAGGAAACAAGGACTACTCCTACGTAAGTTTCAGACATCACAGAAACATCCTTTGCAAAAGACCAATAAAGGAAAAATATGTACCTGTTCTGCAGAGGCCATGCAGGTGGGAAGCAGAGGGATCACTGGGAACATGTACTCTAATGGGTAGATCATAGCCACAAAGGCCATCACAGACATTGAGAGCGCATTATAATCTCGGGACTGCAATACAACCTGCAACCAAAGAAACTCACATTAGCACTGCAGTAATCATTCACTTCTAATGCTCCCCCCATGGGTGTACAAAGACCACAGCCTGCAGGCCTCCGATCTGATGGCTGTGAACTGGATGACACTCCATTAATCTGTCTGAAAACAAGCTTCAGGTGCTTTTTTGAGTGAGAGCAAAACTTTTCAAAACAGGAACCTCAGAAGGAGCTATTCCTTCCCCCTGCAGACAAACTGATTCCAGGCAGTGCAGGAGACAGCTGTTTTACACATCCAGCCTACCCTGGTTTTGAAGGGGGCAGAGTTTCCTAAATACCTACCAAAGATCACCTCTTCCCTTCTTACCTTGTGCTCCAGAAGGATGCAGGTCAGCACCTGCAGGCAGGCATCAACCCCCAACAACTCCAAAGGCAGATGTAATGGAAAATCCACCAGGGTGAAGCGGGATGGATCAGGAAGAGCAAAGGTCAAAGCTGGCTGCAACTCATGCGGCAAGACTTCCACATCCACCCGCTTCTGACCAGCAACAGGCATCGGTGAACGGAGCAGCCGATATATCCAGGCCTCAATCTCCCGCAAGTCATGTAGCAACGCACTAGACTTTTCTTCCACCAGCAGGGAGCCTGTGAAAATCCGCCACGTTGTATCCCTGTACAGGAAGAACAAGAAGATTAATACTCCAAGAGCTTCACCAGACAGCCATTCCGCAAGGCTCTTCCAGGGAAAGGGTAGATCCACCGAGAATTAAAAGATGCAGCTAACAAACATTTGGTCACACAGAGGAATGGAAGGTAGGGATTTAAGCTTACTGAAACAACCACTGTGGGGAAGTAGAAATCTTTCTGTGGCAGGAATCAACACAACTATGTCACTGGCAGGAATCAACACAAGTACGTCACTTCCATCTGAGAGTTCATTCATTCATTTAAAGGGTTCAGTTAGGTCCAGATCTCTGAAGATCTCTCATCGCCCTGGTGCTTGAAATTCAGCATGCAGATAGGATACTCTGATATCTCGTCCAGAATTGTGGCAGACTAATTGACTGTAGGACTCTGCTTCCAGCAGTCCTCCAAACGTTTGCAAGAATAGGAACTAAACCTGAGATAATAAAAATATGCCACACCAAGATCTCCTAGATGTTTCAGCATGGTAAAATACTCTTTTTCATCCTATCCTAAATTGCATTGGATCATTCCTAAGAGCTGAATAACCCATGGCAGAAGTGGATGCATTTCAGCTGAGAATATAAATTTCTGAAAGCTGTCTAGAAAGCATTTAGGCACCTTAGCAAAATAAGCAGCCATTTTTCCATGCCTTAACCTAGCAATCTGCAAACCTGTAGCTCACAGCCGGTCTGGCCAAAATGCACATACAGCATTGCTCAGGGCCTTCGGAGCTTCAAAACTAGAAACTGGGTCTAACAAGGGAAGCAAAGTGGCTTGTCCACTTCAGCCCTTAATGTTGTAGCACAGTGAAGGCTGCAAACCTGCCGTAGCCATTCTGCAAAAAAACTTCAGCCTGATAAGTATCTTCAGTTACTGTAATAGATCCCTTAGAATGGTATGGGTTCAAATTAGAGGTTCTACCTTACAGTTCACAACTTAAAAAAAAAATTAAAGAAAAAGAAAAAAAAATTATGACACTGGAGGCTTCAGAAAGGAAGAAAAATTAGAGAAGTCTGGAGGGATCAAAAGAAGGGCAATTTGAGATTATGCTAAGTGGTATGCCTCTCAGGAACTGTGATGCTTCTCATCCTCCACTCCTCCTTCAGCCACTTGTAGTGCACAGGACATTAGGTTGTTAACAGGCACAGTCAACCTTTTGCAAGCTGTAAAGATTCAGTTTCACCTTTATTCTGCCACCACTTCAAAACTATTCTACTTTTCCAGGTTACAGCTTGCAAACCACATGGTAATTCAAACCTGCTGCTTTACTTTTCCCAGATATGCATGCCCAGCATTCGTTCTCTTGCCCTCCTCATCTGTCATTCAGTTCTTCTCTTTATGAATTATGTCCAACAAGAGCAAATTTTTCAAATACTACTGCAATACTTTAGCACCCCTTTCAAAAATCAGATGAGCTCACAGTTGAGGAAAATCATGGAATTTAGCTTTTTTCCTGCCTCAGTATTATCAGACTAAACCAAGTGACAAAATAAGCTTCCTTAATATATACTTCCATTGGGGGGGGGGAGTTTTGTTCTGACAGAATCATTTTTTTCCCCAACAGACAGTGGATTCAGGTGATAAATCTGCTAATGCAGATAAATCTGCTAATGCAGGAGTCAGTCATAAGCCCAGCACACTCTCCTAGAACTATTTCAGGGCACTAACCCAAGAAGTAGGCTACTGCTCTTTGAACGGGACAGATTTCCCCTTTCATCCAAAATGTAAAGAGCTTATAAAGATGAAAATTATAGATATCCTGTCATTTTTTGCTTTTGACAAATTTAATTTGGAGTGTACCAAGCTACTTAACTCACATTATGAGCTATCTCACAGCCCCATCCCTCTTACTGTTGAGATAATCCCCTCCTTCTCTAGAGATTAATTTTATATTTTCTCTATTCAGTTAGCATATCGGAAAAGAAAATATCATTCTGGAATGTAGGTGTCAGGGACAATAGCACAGATATGCATCCATTATTGATATACATAAAGACATTGTTCCTTCCTTACCCTACAGTGCAACAGCTTTTGTTACGTACCCAACATTATAATAGCAGATATGTAAGATTACTACATTACATTAAAAATACACCAAGTTCCTGTTAATTTGCTGTTACCAACCCCCATTCCCATATGCTTCCTAGACAACTCCTTTGTCTTCTACCTCTCCTCCCTCTCCCCTTCAAATATCGTACTTTGATCTCTTTCAGCTGTTCCTGCTTCTCTAGTCTTTTCTCTCCCACGCTGAAGTTCAGATTGTTTCACAAGCTCATTAAGCACACTTTCATCATCTCCCTCTTGCCCCAAGTGGAAATTCTCTCTGTTATTTCTTGGCTGTTTCTAATTTGCCAGAGAATCAGTTCTGACATACACTGCCACGGAGCTTATATGCCAAAGCAACAATAACAGCATCAGTGCTCAGCTTCAGAAAAGATCATGCTCAGTCAGTTGTTAGCAGGATAGTGCCTCCTTAGGTGTACCAAAAATGAAAATCATATGAGGTTACCGAACCAAACAGAGAAGTTTTGAAGAAATCATCACAAAAATTTCCTTTTCCTACTGTGATCCTGGGTTAAAACGGCAAAAAGGTCAACCATTGGTGTTTGGCTGCTTCTGCAACCACACCTGTGGGAGGAAAAAGTTCTTTCTTCCCCTTCAACATACCTCTGCACCCCACGAGGAATCCCCAGCTTCTTGCCCAACAATCTCTCACTACAGCAGTCCACAAGTCTCTTGAGGGTATACAGACATTCACGGAAGGTGGAAAAGAAGGGATAATGACTAAGGATGCACAGAGAAGTCAAAGTGCTGTTCCGAGAGTGATGGCTGCCTTTGGCCAGACGCTTACTGCGCGGTGATCGATTCACATCTGGGGTAGACTCTGTGCTGGGAGCCTGCAGCGAAGAACCACTCTCCAAACCCTCACTGCCCACTTCCTCTGGGGGTGCAGATGCATCCCCAGATTTGGGGATTTTCTGTCCCTCCCGAGCTCGATGCCCCCCTGTGCCCTCTCCCTTCTCCTTGGGTACTCGCTTCTGGAAGGAGCGGTAGAAGTTGACACAGATTCCATAGCGAATGACACCTGTATCCTTGTCTGTGAGTGTGAAGACAAAGGAAGTGTCATCACGGAAGCTCATGCGTTTTTGCCGCACGCTCAGGCATCCTTCTGGCTGGCAGAAGAATACAACATCAGGCGGTAGAGGAAAGTCCACATGGTCTTCTAGAGGGTAACGTCGCAGCAGTTCAGGAGTCTGAGCAACACTATCACTACTTGGCTGCCTACAAAAAAAGCAAACAAAAAAACATACATCATTGACTAATGCAAATAAAAATCTTTGGTATCTTCCTACTAACATGTCAGGAGCCTGTGGGCTCAGCTTCATCTTTGTTTCTTCTCTCCCCTACTATCCAGGGCAACTGCAGCTTCCCAGTCACTAGCCACAATGCTCAATCACTAGCACAAGGCCACGATTGCAGAAAGGCTAAATAAAAAAGTCTATACCATCATTATCAAGGCCCAACAAGGAGCCTGTTCAAATTTGACCGAGAAAAGGACTTTCAGGTGTATGTTGTTCCCAGGAAAACATTGTATTGTCATGTTTCCCTGACTTTGATTTCCAAAATGAGTTTAACCACACAGGTCTCTGGGCAACACTTGGGTAGGAAATACACTGTCCCTCTCCAAATATACAGTAAGATGAAAACCCCCTGGATTTCAGCTATTTATGAACTAAATGAGAAAATCCAGTATCAATTCCTAAGTGGGAAAACCAGGAATTTACTAGGAAAGAACTCAGACAAATGGTGGAATGATACAGACCTTATCCTGTAAAATTTTCATTAAAAAGTTCTAGCAACCATAGAGACATATATATATTTCTGTGTTTGATTTTCAAGTTGGATTTGAAGTGTAAGTTACTATAAAAGCTGGGTAGTAATATGCAGACCTATTTAACACTGTCTCGCCAACCTTTGTACCATGAATCACTAATGGAACACAAAGACTGAAAGGCAATACTGTTTATTCCTAATTTTCCACCAGAAGAACAGATTCTTTCAAGGTATTAACTATTTTCCTACCACTACTTTTCCATGAAAGTTACTGAATAACTGCCAGAGGACTAGTATGAGATCCACAGAGTGAAGGAAGAAAAATATGTCCTTAGAACAACCTCTCTTTGGTTTGACCCCTTAGCTATAAAGTCTGATCTCTCACCATTTTCTAAAGTAATTAGCATTTAGTATCATGTTTACTAAATGGGATGTAGGAGACCTGACTCCACCATCACTCTCCTACGGGATCTCATACAAGACATTTTCTCACTTCGATACTTTAAATTTGCCCATTTCAAAATACAAATAACACTTGCTTTTCTCTTATCTGAGAGGTGAGAAAACCCAAACAAGTAGTAATAGAATGTTCGTAATTTACAAAAGAGAATCACTGGTGTAAATAGCTCTGCTGACTAATTCTCCCAAACTAATACTTTAATAAAGTAAAAATGCTTTAGTAATAAAGCATAAATTGGTAAGAAAATTTATACTGCCTGTATGGTTAAGTACTGAAATACTGTACGAAAAGAAAAAAGAAACCCTAAAAAGCTTTTATATATTAGCGGACACAACTAAAGCATCGTCTGCTGAAGAAGAAATGTCAAATAATGCTGGTACTGTTTGGAGAGGCTATTTGGCAGTAAATGGTTAAAAAAAAAGTCATCAACAAAGTACCAGTGAATGTATCATCAGTTCGTGCCTTCGCCGTAATATTAGCTACAAAGACAGAGTCTTCTCAGACATTTAGAAAATTTGCATCTAATAAAAGGGACTACTTCCAAAAGGCATTGCTATTTGTGCACGGTGGATAACAAGATGTAACGGTAAAGGCCACATGGAGCTGCTAAGGACTTTGCAGTAGAAGCTACTTCAGTCAGCTCCACCTCTTATCATAGGCATTTGTTGAAGTGCCTATGGTAAGTGACAACAGACCTCTGAACATTAGCAATCTAGCTACCGCTGCCCAGCAAAAAGCAAGAGAACTGTAGGAGTCCAGAAGCAATGCCAGTAAATTTCTAAGTGAGAACATCAGACACTATCAGCATCACTGGAGGAGGCAGTTAACATTTCTTCCTCCTTCTTTTTCTAGTCAGTGACACACATGTAGAAAACTTGGTTATTTTTCTACAGACAATAAGAAGTAATTAAACTATTAAATTATTCTGTCCATAAAATACAATAATAAAAGTAATTATTACTTAGGATTATGTAATTTCCTTCACTTAGCCTATTTAAACATTGCACTCAAAGTACTCTGAAAAGAAAGTGGGAGGTAAAGCAACAGGCTGATGCACATAAACCACTGATATTTAGAAATGAAAGTAAAATAGACTTTAGAATACACTCATTAAATAGACTGGCAGAAAATTACTGCATAAACTTTGAATAAAGAAAAATAACATTTACTGAGCACCTGTGTATTTGACAAACAGCACATATATCAACCCCACATTTCATATATGCTTTCAGTAAATAAGCATAACATTTTATCTACTGAAAGTTAATAACACTTTTAAAAAAGAAAGCATTCATATCATTCCTATGAGGATAAATGAGTATTAGAGGGAGAAACTGCCAAGTAAGGCAAGTTCCAGATTATTTTTTTTAAACTGAGTTTACAGACTACACTTCAAAAGCTAGAAAAGTAACCCCAAACCAGTATTTCACTTGCATGTGGCTTTCAGTATTTTCAATTTGTGAATCCCTCTATCCTGATGCCAGTAGAAGCAAAGAAGTTCAGACACATAGGCTACCAGAGTCAAATATAAATTGGCTTTTCTTAGCCACCCTTTGCATACCCTTGAAAAGGAATCTAAAGACTGCAAGTTAAAAAACTTTGGCTGTACTAGCATCTTTCAAAAAGTGCCCTGGCCCAAATAGATGCTCCCATTATGGTAGCATTCTGCACGAATTCCAGACAGCACTTCCTCAGCACCAAGCAAGGCTTCATCAATGGATGCTAGGCTATTTATCCCCACTCTACTGACCAAGCAAAAGCAGTGCTGAGACTCTTTTACATTACCTGGCTCCAATGATCACAAGATAGTCGAGTAACCGAGGGCAGATTTTCTTTTTCTGCACCATTGTCCTTGACACCCTTCCCTATGTCATCTCAGTGAATTTCTGTTCATCGATCCAGCAGTCAGTTATCCAGTCAGCCGTGATCGACTGCCTTGGGGAACAAAATCTGCTCGGAACTGTCTGGCAAGTCCAACCTACGATCAAGAAAAGCAAGTGTGTCAAAGGCACAGTCAGGAATACCAAATACATATAAGCAACTTCATGACCTTAATTACATTCCCCAAAAGCCTCACTGTTCTGTGCAGTCATGGCCATCCACAGTTCTCTCTCTTCATGAGTATAAAACCACAACCACATGCCCACAAAAGCAGAGAGAGCTGAAAAACACACAAAAAACTACAAGAGGATCTCAAGAAAGACCACAGACAAACAAAGAAGCATATCGCTGGCAAAGAGCTATTCATGAAATGGTTTGAGGCAAAAGCATTGTTCAGGCAAATCCCTGGGATTCCTCCAGTGCTTGGAAAAGGAGCTTTAATTGGCAATTCTGTACAGTTAAACATGACTGAAGAAAAAAATGCAACCTCAACTTTAGCTGTCTGATAAACAGAATAACTAAAGAAGGGGTAAAACCTGGATGTGGCCTAGAGCAAGAATGATCTCCACAATCCCCAAAGACTGCGATCTCTAACACTTTTTCTGCAAAGATAATGCAAACTGCAGTTCTATAGAATTGCAGTTTGCAATAGCAGAAGTGCTTCTTGTCATCATACTGTTTCTTTCACTTACTTTACTCAATTCCATTTATCTTGTGTATCTTCACCATTTACTCTTGACACCCATGCTTCCTACAGCTACTTTCTCTGCTCATTTTAGAGTGGAAAAATCCTCTTGGCACAACTGGTATTTTACTACAGCATTACTATTTGTCAATAACTATGCTTAATAGACATCCAGAATTCAGTAAGGGCTGTTCTTTCCAGTGCTTACTTCCAGTACTTACTTACTTCCAAAAAATTGTTCTTTCCAATCCCACCATTCATACTTCATTGAATTCATGAAAGCAAGGAAAAAAAAAAAAATCTTAAAAAGTAATCAAGTTTCATATTACAATGTTCCCTACCTACATCTGAAAACAATCTGAAAAGAGAAATTTTCTGAAGGTTCTCGGAAACTCTAAAGTCAGAGATGCTCAAACTGTACTACAGGTTTACTGATTTTGTAAGACTTTGTGGCATGGTTTTAGTAGATCCTCAATTAGTGACGCTGTAGGTTCCTAAGTGACAGCACTATGAATTACCTTCTCCGAGCAGCAATACTTTTAAAAATGATCTTCTCTGAACAACAGAGAAAATACAGACACAGGAAGCAAAGCTCCTGTTTCTTCATTTTAATTATACTATTGAAAACATTGTAGAATCCGTCCTCCAACAGCTCTTGATCTAACATATTCTGCAAATATCTTGGTGTAGATAAACTTGAGAGGAACAAGATGAAGTTGGGATGATCAAGTGGATCTTTTTGCCTTCAGTTTGAAGAACTATTTTATCTGTTTTCTTTCCAAATAGCTTTACCCAGAACTCTTTAAGGAACTCACTGTTCAGTTACAGATACAGGCATAGGAATAAGTTACCACGAGGTAACCTAGAAGTATGTCTTTGAGGAACTTCCGCTACTCAGTGGTAACCAAACATATGTTCTTCCTCTATAACAGAGACTATCCTACCCCTCAGTGAAGGTGGAGAAAGTAAACTGCATTTACAATGGAGTAAAAATATATGCAGTGACTACAGAGTAACTGAGAGGCTACAAGACCACAACCTCAGCTTACCTTTCAGTAACTTGTCCATACCCTGTGGTTTTTCTCCTATTCTCTAGCCTGGATAACATCTCTTGTAACTGCAGTTCATTACACGTCTTTCCCACAGTTCTGCAAAGGAGCTAGCACAGTATGCAACATGAAGACCTCTATCAAAACCATAAAATTTTCAAAATAGTATCTGAGCAGACCAGCACGAGGAACATATGCAGGGCTTCCAGTGTCCCTGGAATGGGTGAAGCTGCATCCTAGTGATGCCATACATCAAAGTTTCTGTCAGTTTTTTTAAAAAAGATCTGAGCACTTTCAAGATTTCTGATTTCTACTGCAACACATGGAGACCAGACCGATGCAGATATTCTGCAGGGGCTTCTAGAGTCTCCTTTAGAATCATAGAATCATTTGGTTGGAAAAGACCTTTAAGATCATTGAGTCTAACCGTACCTTTACTTGCTTACTTATTCTTAACAAGGCCATAGTCACAGTGAGACACGAGGACAAAGGCTTTCTTTTGGAAGATGAAGTTTTGTTGGATTGGAGCAAGAGGTAGAAGAATTAGAACCAAGTTCAGGTTTTTTGCCTTCCCCTATTCAACCTCTTGCTTCTTCAGAGATCTAGTAATGGCTGATGACAGCAATTAAAGAGCATTTGATTAATATTTGCTGGAACTCACCTTCCTACTTCTGATTGGAATCAGACACCACAGCTGATGATCTGTATAAACCAACTCAAACAGACATTACAGTCCTGCCTCTCTCTCCCTACCCGCCAAAAGCTTGCTTTCAGGCCAGTGTCATTCCCTCCTCCGTGCTGGTAGATGTGCTCGTGCAGTTACATGGTGAACCAGATTGAGGCATTGATATGGACTAAAACTAACACCCTCCCTTCTCCTCCCTTGCCACTTTTGTTTTTACTAGGTTATTTCTATGACTTGGTCCACCAAGTGGCCACACAAATGCTTGTGCAGTCACGAAGAAAAGGTAGGAGTGAGCAGCTAAGGGAATCTGGAAAATTTGATTGAATAGAATACAATCACAGAACTACAGATGACAGCTTCTCTACGATAAAGAGCAAAAAGAGGTAAAGGCAATAAAGAGGTAAAGTAGTTTCTTTCTCAGAGATTGGCTATCATCCTTCCTCTAGCTCCTAGATTTTACAGACTAAGTACATTAGAACAGAAAGAGATCAAACAACTGAGAGAGATTTCCATTTCTCCTCTTTCATGTTGGCATTTGGACCTGAACTGAGAGATGATCTTGACTCTGAGATGGTACAGGTTTTGACATTGATAGCCTCTTCTCTCTCTCAAGCTGCTTTAACTCTAGGTTGCTTTTTCTGAATAGGTCTTCTGCAGTGTGCTTTCTCTTTGCAAACATCTTGGCACCAGCCCTTTGAAGGCTGAATCCTCAAGCAGCACTTGAGAAGAAACTTCCTATAACTTCAACTCAAGAAAAAGAGAAAAATAAAGAAGCGAAGGCCACCACAAAAACCTACTGCACAAACATATCACATATCAGAGAACACCATAATTTAAATAAGCACTCATATGGATGGTGAACAGGTTGGTGAGAACTAACACTATCCACATACTGTAGCAGCTGTCAGCAATACTCACGAACTAGTAGAAATTGGCACAGTAGCCTAGACGCAAAGACAGAGGCCAGAGCCAGCACTAACCCACGGCCTACCAGTAATTCCAGACAAAAAAGTGTTCAAAACAACACTTATATTACTGGCACTACTCTACATTTCAAAATTCCCCAAACACCCACATTTTAGCTTGTAGCACAACTTCTTAGAGGACAATCTGCATGGTATTCTGCAATTTAAAGTCCTCCTAGAAATAAAAGTATATATAAACACACACACTCTCATGAAAAGCAGCACACTACAGAACAGATATGGTAGCGTGAAAGAACTGCAGCAGACTTTTTACCAGTTTAGACCCGTCTGTGTCAGACCAATACCCAGCATTAGTCCTGAGAGACATGAATTGCGCAGCACCCCTGTCTCATCTGCCCCTTTGGAGTCTTCAGTCTTTTTAAAAGTGTCTTTTCTTTCCAGACACAAAGCTAGAGGAACAAAGCCATTTACTCAAAGAATAACTTGAGCACAACAAACTGTTAACCCAACTTAGCTCATTTACAGTCATTTTCCTCACACAGAAGCTTCAAGCTTTGATAGGCCAGCCTGACGCTCAACTGTATGATAGTCAGCAGGTATTTAAGTCATTGCTTGAAAAAATGATATGAAGACAGCAGATTATTTTCCAACAGGCAGATGTTAAGCCCTGCTTTCCTTGCAACTCTTCCATAGTTTAGGATGGTACCAGAAAGGCCTCTCCTTCCATTATCTCCAGCTTTTATCTGGTACAAGGATCATACTGCACAGCTCACCAGTGCATGGATACCTTTAGAATATAAATAAGGGTCATACAATTCAAGGTACTAACTGACTGAGTGAAAAGCATACAGTGGGACATTAATTTCTAAGAGAAAAAAGAGGAAGTTGTGAAGGAGACAGCAAGAATTACAGGACAGAAACGACATGAACTCTGGTTCCCTGAAATCTTGCCTTGCAACAGACCAGATTTCCAGCCATGTCCAAAAGGAACAAATTTTTCAGTTCCAAAACGTCCTTGGAACATCATGAATTTCTATTTATTCTCAGCCAAGACAGTCTGTACTCAGTTCAGATCTACAGCTACTATGCCTGACCTTAGTGCATTGTTTACTGTGAACTCAAGATCCATACCAATCAGACTAAACTGAAAGCTGAAACAAACACAAATAGGGCCAGGAGTTTCAATGCCCACTTTTTGGTTGATTTATGTTTCCTTTTCTCACATTACACACCTTGAGTACACTGAGACAGCTATCTGCTAAGCTATGAGAAATAGGTGCAAGTACCTCAGGAACAGCCAACCTCATCTGTGTGGCCAGGAACCCCACTTAACTCACTGTAGAACTCGAATCAACACAGTTTGAAGCACAATATGAACTATTCGTGGTAGCTTTGACCTGTCTTTTAGACATTTTAATAATCTGTATGAAATCTTTACCACTGAAATTTTGGTTACTTCTTCTTCCAAGTCTGTTTCAAGTGATTCCAGCCATTATCTGTAGTATAGCACATAATATTTTTACTTGCACTAAGCTTTTAAAGAAGCAGACAAGCAGTCCCCACTTCACATGAGGCATTTTACACTTTCTCTGCTTAGCAGCTATATTAACATTAAACACTGCTAGTAGTTTTATACTTAAAAACATGCAACATTCTAGGAAGCCCATTAACCCTATTATCCAGATACTACAGTGGTTCTACTAACACAAGAAACATGGATGACAGCACAGATGAGTTGAGAAAACCTCCCCTTCTCCAGAGCTTGACAGAACATGGAATAATTTCTAAAGTCAGACCTGGATGGACTTGCTATACTGGTGCAGCTGCTTTGTGTGTTACCATCCACCTTGGCAAGGCAGCAGTGCATGCCAATGCTGTGACTCCTAAAAAGATACTAGCACTTTGGCACAAAAAAAAAAAAAAAAAGGAGGCATTTTCAAAGCATTACAAGCATGCCTAAAACAGACAATGGCATATTTATCTAGTATGGTTAGTCTATAATATAGGTGTGGTTCTGCAAAATGCCTAGGGATATTTCGAAGCATAAGAAATCACCCAGTAGAGAACAGGACTGCAGGCAGATTCTAAAAGCATCCCCCCTGGAGCACACCTATCACTTGAGTCAGTAAGAGTTCCTTACAGATAAAACAGCAGATGCATCCCAACTGTTTCCACTTTCCATCTACCCATAAAGCTCAAGGGAAAGGACAGAATAAATCACATTAAAGAAAATTAGAGAATGAATTGTGAAAACAGTTTTTGGTAATACAAAAAGACATCCTTCTGAAGAATCATAATAATTTAAAGATTTCTTCCTCTCCTACTACAGAATGATATTATCTCTTTGCCTTCTGAAAACAGTGATGACACAGCCAAACATCTCTAGCCTCCACATCAGTTTTCCAGAACAAAATGGAGGTAGCATGGACAGGGATGCCAACAAATAGACTGAACATGACCAGAATTAGTTCACAAACACAAGTATCATGCCACACAGACAGAAATCTTTTTGCAGCACCACAGAGTGAAGCTGGACTGATTCAGGTTCTTGGTTGCTATAGTGATAGATTTTCCCGTCCTTGTCATACGCTGGTCCTTCAGCATTGCCGACACTCTCCCCCCTGCTTCAGCCAAATGCTTGGCTAAAGCAGCCTGCTGTACATGCAAGACCACACAGTTGCCACACATGCACATGCTGTGAAAACAGACCCACAGGTAATCTGATTCAGATCAATCTCCATAGCAACCCAATCTTTAGTCCCTAGATCTTAGCCTGTCGGGTCTATTTATAGAGCAGCTGCAGCGCTCCACCCCCTCACTCCACCACCAAAGCTCCCAGCACTGCCCACACTACAAACAAGCTTCACCCAGGCACAAGGACTGCCTGGAGCCAACACTGAAACATACCCCTCCTGGCACCTGCGGGCCCCAAGCTAGACGACAGCGTAGCATCTGCAACACATTAAACGCTTCCCAGTCGGTGAGGTTTTCCATATCCATGAATACTACAAATACCAGACGTCGTTACTGCTCATGGAGAGCTGAGTACCATCAGCAGCTGACAAAATCCGCTTATCCAGGTACACACAGGATGCTTCCACAGACATCCACTGCAGCTGCTCCTTTAGTCTTGCGCAGAAAGGACGTGCAAAGCGTGCCAACACAAATGTGCAATCCTAACAGGAACTTGCAGGCAGCAGCAAACACAAAAGGAGTGGTCCCAGCAGTACCTGCCCTACAGAAGCACAGCTGTACCCACCAGCAGATGTTTGAAAAGCACACGGCTGGGACATTCATCTACTAATTGTTAAAAAAACAAAAACAAAAAGAAAAATCAAGACTGAGGCCTTGAATGAGCCATGAGAGATAAGCACGTGAGAAAGAATGGCATTTATCCATTTTATTCTACCACGCTCTTGGGGAAAACCATCAACAAAAAACTAATGCAGTAGAAGCATACACATTTACAGTCCTCTACTTGCTAATAGGAAGGAGATGACAGATTGTAGCCTCAGCCCCGGTTCATTTTGCACACTTCAATTTAGGTTAAAGACCGTATTCTCCTTCCTTCCTTTACTGCCTGAAACACCTCTCTCGTGATCCTCCCTGCAGCTCCTCATTGCAGAGCACCACTCACCATCTTCACACAGAACATAAATTCCTCTGTCAACCCAGCCAGTTCTCTTGCTCTACACTGTTCAAATTTAAATTCATCTTTTATTTAAAAATAATCTCCAGAGATCTGCATGAGAGAACAGTAGGAGCAGTAGGAGCTCTGGCTCCCTGCCCTTCAATCTTTTCAAGTCCATCCTTTTTTTCCTCTCCTTGTGCAACGTCACCATCACAAAATACAAGAGCCTTGTCATCTATTTCTACCTCATCAGCTTTTCATCGATCCTCAAAACTCCAGTAGCAGCCACTCATACACTTTGCAAGGAGCGGGGGAGGCAACCGAAAACCTCAAAACCTACACAATGCGCCCGAACTGAATTAGCCTCACCTTCTGCAACCACTATGGCAGTACATTCTTTCCCAAACCAGAACTGCTTTCCGCTTAAGTTTTGAGCTGAGAAACTTTCTTGCTGCTTTTGAGTACAGCCTAGACCCCAGCACTCATGAGATGCTTCCATTCCCAGCCCTCTGCCCAGTTCCCATTTGAGAAGTAGGCCACAGTTCCCATAACACAGGCACCGGCAGGGGTTTTTTCCAAAAGCCAAACACCGCAAATGTACAGCCATAAAAAATTAACAAGAAAACAAGAAAGCATGTGACATTTAAATTGAGAGAACTGCTGGATGCAGCTGCAACTGCTAAATTATTGAGTGCTCTCCCTTGCCATGGTACCTCCCCCAGCCACAGTAAGCAGCTCCAAGGACGGAGCTCAGAGAAGAGACACGTACAAGAGGACAGCAGGTAGAAAAGACACACCACAGGCAAACAGCGAGGAGTGTACCAGTGACTAGTGGCTTCTCCTCCACATAGGTTTCAAGCTATTCACCTACCCATTTAACAGGTGACATCACTCATGGCACCACCACCACCACCACATACAGGCACATTCCACTCTCTTTTCTGGAGGTGGGCCACACAGGGACAAATGACAGGCTTGACGGGATCCTGACAATAAATTCCAGCCATTTATAAGGCAGAAAAGGGGGACACTTGCAACCAGCATGGAACCACCGAAACTTTGCTCGGCATAATGCAAATGGGAAAATAAAGAAAAGTATTTGAAATAATCCAGTTATTTGGCTGTTGTAGCACCACAGAACTGGTACTCAGAGCTTCACATCTGTTTTGCCTCATCTTAGAAACACTCAGCCTGTCTCCCCGCACATGCCACCTGCCTTGTTATTCCTTCCCTCTACACACCTTCCCCTTCTCTTCACCAGCACTGTGGAAGATCAGAAATTCTGACTCTCAAACCGATCCTACTATTAATTTTGGTGATAAATCATAGTACCAGCTGGTCAAAACTAAAGGGAAAGCAAAGAGAAAAGCCCATTTTCTCTCTGCTAGAGCTCTGGGATGTGGGAAGCACGTGTTTGGCAGACTCACCCACACATAAACATGGGAAGAAGCAAGCTCAGGGCGAAGTAGGGATAGGAACCACCTCCAGCGACTGTTACGGCCAGCGAGTGACAGAACGAGGGGTCCCGAGAGGACCTTCTAGACATCGGCAGTCACCATGGCAAAGGAGGGAGGGAAAACACAACACCTACTGAAGACTTAATGAGAGAAAGAAGGGAGAAACGAGGTGGCCTAGAGGAAAGAGCAAGCATGCCCAGCTCGTAGCTCCAGCAGAGCGCAGTTTAACCACTATCAAGCGGAAACAGATACAGACACGGCAGCAGAGTGGCTCAGTGCTCTTGGGTGAAGCAATTTTGGTGAATACCAGTTTCAATTTTTAATCATCTTTATCACAAAAAACACTCCTCCTGCTATCTGATCCAGAAGCAGAACGCCCCATCTCCTGCCACATGGGCCTTTCCAGAGCAAGTACAATATACCCAGGCAAGCAGAGATCCAGGGAAGCTGGTGTCAAAGCTACGGGCAAGAAGACAATCAAACATTTGATACTGACAATGGGAAATTCAGTTAGAATATAAAGGGAAGCAGGACACAACTATGGTGCTGAACTCGCAGACGTGACAAAGAAAAGGAACAGATTAAGAAAAAAAAAAAGGCAGGCTGCTCTGCTTGTAAGATAACACACAGTTCCTGGAGGTCATCAGATACATTACTGTCAATCTGGGTATCTTTGTCCCCTGTTTAAAAAAATAAGGTTAATTTCCTGATTCTCAGAAATACCACTTAGAACAATTGTTTAGAAATTAGTTACAAACAAAACGACGACATCTGACAAACATTACAGGATACATCAAAGGCAACAAGATGACCAGCCCTTTTTTGAGGGCTGCCACTACTGTGAAATACTGAAGGCTGTGGAAGAAACAGAAAACCATGAAACTTTGTTCCTTGCTGCTACACTGATGCTTCTCACGGGGACCTGGAAATGCAAGAGTCTCTCATTTAACCGCAATGCCTAGGAACACAGCATAGGAACTTCCTCAGCACACATAATTTAGGCATATGCAAGCAGCACTTCATACTTTTAAATCACTGCAAGGGTCCTGCTAGTAGCAGTGATCAAAAGTAAACACAGCCTCTCACAATTCAGTGGTTTCTGGGCACCAAAAGGCACAGCCTCCCCACTTGGGAGTTCTCCGGTATAAAGAGATTTTAGAGCTCCTGACAGCATGTGGGTCATTTCTTTAGAGTTTTGCTGGGTTTGGGGTTTCAGTTGGTTATTCTAGTTCCAAGAGACAAATCAGGAGCATGTTTCTCAATCATCAACAGTAATTTTCATGTAGTCGTGACAGGTTTAAAGGCCTCCAGTGACAGAGAATCTAATCACTCTAAAATTATGTTCTAGCTCAGACCACAGAGCAAAGACCAGCTGAATTATACAGGCTCAGTTACAGAGAGTGAACAGTAGGTCGTCGTAACAGTTTTTCATAGCTCTCAAGGTGGAGAAGGAAAAGCAGCAAACCCTTCTGTCATCAAAAGAAATATCACAGTTATTCCACAGATTAACAGATCATCCCACTAAAAAACATTCCCTTCTAATTGATGCCTCATGGTGTTCATTATTATTTCACTTTGTGTCTCATTAGGTCACTGACAATGCTTTTCCTTCATGAAAATGTATACCTTGAGATAAATGGAGATCATTTAAACTGGGGAAGTGATGTTAATCTCGCATATCAAGCTCTTTCATTCTCATTTCTAAATCCTTTCCCCATTGCTGCAAATCCCCAATCAGTAGCTGCATTCTGTATTTTCTACTAGTGCGTTGAATAACTACGTCAAAGCCTTTCTGCTAAGGGGGTGCCTGGAAATTTAATGCAGTATATCTTAAATGCAGGCACAATAGGGCCAAAGGATATTTGCAGGAATTAATCTGGGTTGTAACATATGCGTTGCCTGTCTCCGATTCCTTCCTAATGGAAAGTAAGTGAAATATTCAACTCTGTACTTGGTTTTAACAAAAAAGTATCAATTTCCATCTCGTGGGCATGATGGCACTACCCACCTAGTTAAAAAACAACAGTGTGAAATGACAGCCAAGTCACTAAATTTTACATGATTTGTTATTCACTCTCATGCACTAAATCTCTTAACAGGATTTTTTCCCAAAAAAAGAAAGTCATTTCTCTAGTAAACATATCTGGGAAAAAGTATCAGAGAAAATCTATTAGCCCAAGTGCTGTAAATTAAAAACTGTAACGAGACTCATTCTCTTAGAATTCAGCAGTACTTCTGACTTGCTAATTTAACACCAGAGATTTTCATAAATACTTGGGTTTTCAACACACTTATTGCAAAAGATATCAAATAGACCAGACTGAACATCTTTCCAGAGGCACATCTAGTACATCCACCTACACATAACTTGAATATCTGATATGGCTTGAGGTGAGAGGGAAAAAGCTATAAATGATGAGCCTCTGTGCCCGTCACCCCAAGTCAGATAAAATCAAAGCCAACGTTAATTTAATTTAGGAAGATGATACGAACAAGCACTTTAGTAAGACCTGAGATGCACTGATACCTCTACTGTTTCTACTGAACCATCAATCGTGATACTCTAAAAACGAAAAAGCTACTTAGGCTAGGTGGGCGAGGTTTACTGTTAAAAATCATTTAAACTTTTATTTCTCTTTCTCCAAAATCCTTCTGAAACAAATTTAAGTTGGACTTCATCACGTACACACCCTGTCCGCTTTCAGAAGAGTTACAGAATGGTATCAAGGTTGAAGAAGAGGTTTGCCCTCTAGAATATTTACTTTATGTTTTTCTATGAAAACTTGAAACTAGAAGACCTATTTTTTTGCCACTTGCTACACAGCCTTTGGTTTACCACCATTCATGGCTTTGGCACATAACATATACATACATCATCAAAACGTATCTCAGCCATATTATGCATTTTGTATGGAAAACATTCTTTCAGCGCATTTTCCTTTTTGTCGCTCCAGTAAAACTAGAACTGTCTTAAAAGTAGTAATGGTATGGAAACCAATGCAGTAGGACTCTGAAACTTACAGCTTGAAAGTTGCTAATTTGGTAAAAACACAAAAGTCCAGACCTGCCATACAACTGCAACACCACTGGACAGGCATGGGCAAGATCTTTTAGTGTGGACCAGGCTATATTATTTTTCAAACAAAAGTGTTCTAGAGACTTGCTGATGATTTTGCATTTTATTAAACACACAGTAAGATGCTTAATGAGTGTATAATTAATTCCACGGTATATTAAATTGGGTCCAAGAGCTACGTATTTTCTAACAATACAACGGTAAAGCAAAAGAACTGTTTTATAGCTAGAATGATCGATCAGTTCAGTATTACACAACATGCTATGAGGAGATGGCCAGATCAGATCCTGCAAAAATTGCATTTTAGCTATGTTAGATGTCTCAGGTGCTCTCTCCAACATGTCAGGACTGCCGATTTTCATTAGCGCTGAAAACAGCAAGTACTTCTTGTGCCCATCCAAAACAATTGCCAAGGTTCAAGCAGCATAAAGTCCAAAAATGGAGGCACTTCCCAAATAACCTATATTTGGATGACTTTAGTTTGGTTACGTGACCCTCAGGACACCACAATACAGCCTCCCTCCCCTTGCTTCTGTCTACAAGTAACATCCTTTTTGCAGATAAGTGATGCTGCAAAGAGCACAGCAAGGACACTTGAGAGCATACCAACGGAAATGCTGACCCAGAGTTACACTGAATGTAGAGAAAATGGCTGGCTTGCCTAGGGAAAGCACAATGTATTGCCAGATTCACAGTTCTACCCCACCACTGTGGAGCTGTCAATTTATAATGTATGTTATTCTGCATATATCAGAAAACAGTGTGGTATATGAGCGAGTTCAGGGAAAAAAAGGGAGAGAAGAAAGCCAAGCAACAAATCAGTTTTCTCCAAGGCTTATCATTTCTCTAAGCACTTCTTTATCATGACTCCACACAAACAGTAACGCAGACCAAGCTTTCTTCCCTTCCTCCACCTGAAAATAAAAGTGAGCAACAAAGCAAGGTGGTGACACTCTTTTCTAAGGGGAAAATGCTCTTGATTTATAGGCTACTTCGTAAGAAATTGCCTAGTATAAAGTGGATTTCCTATTCTATTGTCCTGGGGAGTAACAGGATCTGCTGTTTGCAAACCAAGAAGTAAAAGCACCCTTCCAGCCACATTACTGCAGCAGTCCCTTCACAAAGCTGCACACCTAACCTCTTCAAAGGGGATCAGTCCGTCCTGCGTCTCCCTTTACCTGCCCTAACTGTCCCACCCGCTTCCCCCCGGCAGGGAGCAAGGAAAAGCCGCTGGGAGGCCCGGGCCCGGCCCTGCCCGCCGGGCGCCCCGCTGTGCGGGAGGGCGGCAGGCCCCGCGGCCTCGCACCTGCCGCCGGCCGAGCCCCTTCCC